>JAPMNP010658453.1:0-11851 GCA_029874935.1 Atherina boyeri | reverse complement strand
ACACACACACACACACACACACACACACACACACACACACACACACACACACACACACACACACACACACCTGGAATCTTCTTGGCCCAGCTGATCATGTGAACCAGCTCTTTATCAGCCAGGTTAGTGAGCGACATCATCACGTCTGCTTCCGTCAACGGCCTCTTTACGTCCTTCATGAGGTAGATCTCTGGTGGCTCTGCCTCCAGAATTCGCTCAATCAGCTGCTCCGGGGTCAGTGCAGGTGGTTGGGGCTCATTTAACAAACTCTCAGCTGGTCCAGTTACCACCTTTGGCACATTTGTTTTTCCCTGTGAGGACATCCGGGTCACTCGCCTGCCTGGTGTGCTCCTGTAGTTTCCACGCTCTTTGCGAATACCTGGGGAAAAAAACAATGTAAGCAGCAACTTATGGCTGATGTTGACAATGATTCCTGCCAGATTTACATATTCCTTGAATCTAGCCATTTCAGTTCCCCAGGTGGCCCTCAAAGAAGCAAAAATCACAAACTGGCACACACAACTGAGAACATTTTGAGAGCTGTACCTCTGCCAAATCTGAATTAAAACATTCCCGGATCCCGATTTGGATCTAAATCAACACCAAACATCATTTCTGAGAAGGGCCGTCCCCCCAAAGTATGGCTAAATTCATAATTCAGATTCAGCCATAGCTTGTGATCAATCCTGAGAAGACAAAAACTTTACCACCATATTGGGGGAAGAAATTAAATATGGCTTGGTTCAACAACAGTTCCCAACAGCTTTTGAATAAAATCCTCTTTACACTGCATAAGAGTCATTCATGTCTGTAAGACTGGGCCTGGTATGATAATGTTTGATAAACAAACAGTGTAACTGACCCATGGTATGTGATCATCAAATGACTGTAAACTGTATCAACTCTCAATGATTGCATTATTCTTAAGTTAGCAAGTACAATATTTCTCTTCATGGCTGATTTCAAAAAGACCTTATAAACATACTAAGAAAAATTATTACTATGGAAAAGAAAAAAAAACATGGAAAAGAAAAAAAGTGTATCACTGGCCTTATTCACAATGAAGAATATTAATTTTACAATCAAAAACTCAAAAACAACTCAGCAAAAGTCAATATTACCCATTTGTGCTGTTGAAAGACTTGTATTTTCAGTAGTACAAATCAAAACTGTTAGCTTTGCTATACAATTGTGTTTTTATTCTTTTTAATATATAATAAGAGGGGGAAAAAACTAAATCAAAATAAATGATATAACTGAGAAGTGGAGCCAATTAGAGAGAGTGAGGTTATACTGCAAATGATATTGCTTAGGTCTTGTACACAATACGTTCTGTGTTGTACGATTTTTATACCTCATCTGATTTAAAAGTTAATATATCTAAATAAATAAAAAATATCAAACACATTCAATCTTTTGTTTGAGATTAAATACATAAGTAAAATACAAATGCAAAGAACAAATACAGATAAAGTTTTATGGAATTTTAAAATCAATCAAATTGCAGGGAAAGAAAGTTGAATACACCATAGCTCCATAGAATATGGTTTCTTTCTTACCTTGAATTTCGTTTTAAAATAATCTATTTAGAATATCTATTTAGACACCTAGACACTGGAATGTTCACAAAATGTGTTTGATAGTATTTTTGCTTTTAACTTGGCCAAAATCTGTGCATGAAGTTCCCATTGGTGCTTTACAACAAACAGAGGCTAACATTTTGTAGATTTTTTGTCAGTGTATTCTGTGGAAAATAGAGTTTCAGGAGTCTTTCAATTTAAAAAAAACAATCACATTTTGAGAAGGTTTTTTTCCCCCCAGATTCAAATTTATTTTACTAAAATGTTTTGCACTTTAAAAATACATTAAATGAAAACAATGACCATTGTGGTGTAAAACATGTTCTAAAGGAAAGAAAAGGTTAAATGTGAAAGACTCATACTAACCACATTTGGTCATGCCAACTTCATAGCATTTGCGAAGGCGACATGCCTGGCAGCTCTTGCGGCGGTTCTTGTCTATAGTGCATTGATTGGTTGCTGGGCAGATGTAGTCATTGTGTCCTGAAACAGATAAGAAAGAAGACATCAATGTCATAACATTACAGCATGTCAACCATCTCACTTTAGCATACTAGCATGCAACCACTCGATAATTAGCATTAGCACAAATGACATGCTATGGTTTAAATATCCAACACTGCCATTAACCAATTATACTGTAGGTTGCTGTCTCAAAAAACAAGTGAAATGGCAAGAAGCATTCTTTTTTTTGTTGCACAATTTCACATTGATACTGATGTACCTTAAGTGATAATCTTGAAAACAAACCTTTAAAAAATTACCATTAGCTCATTTTAGCTTTTCTGCAACAACTCAGTTGTCTTCAGCACTTTATGGAACTAAGGCCTTCTTTTCTTCAACCCCAAAGGGTTCTAGTTCCTAAGTTTCATGCTCAACAACAGTCACTATCTTTTATATACCTCAGACTCCCTGATGCCTCCCACTATGCAAGAATGCATGCACAGTGTAATCTGTGTGGCTGCCTCCACCTTAAACTTGATCATATCCTACTGAAAAAGGATGAGGGGAAAAAAAACTCTCTAAAAAGAAGAAAATGTTGTCAAGTTTTGACAACTGGCTTTTAAAAAACCTAGGTTTAAAAGAACTTTCATTTTTAGAAATAAAAGCCCACCTTGGGAATGGAAAATAAACTGTCTGATTCAGCAGAATCTGTTTTTATTAACCAAAGCAGTAGATTTTCAACATTTCAAGTGGAGGAGTTCTAAATGAAGAACATGTACGTTTGGATGGCAGCACTCTTGTGGAAGCAGAGGAGCTCAAAGTTTAACAGTAAAATCATTTAGCACTGTTCTTCAACCACCTAATTAAAGATCCTGTATGTTTCTGTGTCTCACCTTGGATGCTCCTCTTGAAAAAGGCCTTACAGCCCTCACATGACCACACTCCATAGTGGTAGCCTGAAGCATAGTCATGACACACCGCGCAGTAGTGGAGGTCTGCCTTTCCGCCAGATGACACCACGCCCTCTTCATTCTCCTGGGAGCGCCTCCGCACACTCTTACTAACAGATACTTTCAGTCAAGATTTGCCTCCAAGACAACACAAACAATTGACTAAGAACTAAAAGTTAACAAAAAATATTGAATATTAAGAAGCCATTGCCAAATGAAGTGTGATTATATTGACTTTTTGCAGCCTTTGCTAAGCAGTAACACTTCTAGGGGTGCAGATGAAGACTTTGAAAGAGCATAAAGATATTTTTTGTAGAACAAAGATAAGTATTACATTTTATTCATACAGAATCCTGAAGGCTAACATTGAGTATTTCACAAAGAAAACTGTATTTCTGAGTGTTGATTTTTCTACGCAACTAATATTGGGACTGTTAGGTAAAAAGATCAAAATTATGCTTCCATGAAGTTCTTCCTAACCCAAAGTTATAGTTGTTAGCCGCTACCTTGCTAATGATTTGTGGGCTTAAATCATTAAGATGGCAAACCAGCAACAGGGAATGATGCACTGTCCTACCTGGTTGTTAAAACGCCGTCCCATGGGATCTGATGTGGCTGGCCGTGCTGGGGCCGGGTCTGAGAGCGCGGCACGGGTATGGATGGCCCCACATGGCCATGACTGGGCCAAAATAAAGATGCACTCAGAGACTGATGGACAGTGGGACACTCTGTAATGCTCGGACCAGCGTAGCTGAATATAGCTGGACTGTAGAAGGGTATGGTGGTGAAGTCGTGGCCGATGTCGGTGTATGGGGCGGGGATGCAGATGGGCTGACTGGTTTCATGTGACAAACCATGGCAGGAGGAGCTGAGAACTGGCGTCCTGCCAACTCGACTGGAGTCCACCTCCTGGAGCTGCAGGAGGGGTTGATGCTTCTCTGGAGACGAGGCAGAGGCCATCGTAACAACCGACGCTCTTAGTATTACTAAAATTACTACATCATCGATAAGGACACGGAGCTTAAGACAGTTGTATTTTCACCTGGTTCCAAGTTCACTGCAGTAACTTCATTATCTACAAGCACTGGAGTTTTGCTTTGGGAAAAAAAGAACCCTGATCCACATCCACAAACCAGGAGAGTGTTATGCTCCTTATGAACTCACATGGTGAATTCTTAGGACTAATGAATGTATAAAACCAAACTTTTTTTGTTTGTTTTGACTGCTCAGTGTAACGTATCAGTGTTGCAATACATCACATAAATCCATCCACATGACAGTGAAACCCAGTGAGGAGCTTGTTTAAAATCGGAGGAGAGGAATGCTCAGTTTTCAGTCTCATTCAAACCGTGTCTTACACCGCAGTGGCATGATTCCCAGTACGAGATCCGAGTCAGAGATTTCCACCTGCATGAAAAAGAGAAAAGCACAAGCTTACTACTAAAGCGCTGGATATGAGCTATAAAGCTACATTTCTTTTAAGTGACATTGCTGTAAAACTTCACACTATAGTACAAATTCAAGTCCAAAGAGGTTGGATCACAATTCAGAATGTAAAATGAAAACAGGATGCAACAATTTGCAAATCTCAAAAACATTGTAGCATTCACAACAAATTAAAGAAAACATGAAAATGTTTAAAGTGAGATGTTTACAGTATGGATTATTTTGAATTTTAAGGCAGCAACTAATCTTTAAAGACGACGAGACGGGGAAACAAGACTGGAAAAGTACGTGGCACTTGAAAGAAACATCTGCGAAAGCATAATGCAACTAAATCCATAAAGTTAGCTGGAAACAAGTTAGTAAAATAAGGATATAAAGAGCACTTTAGAGAGTCAAAGTCTCTCAGGAGTAAAGCTGGGCAGAAGTTCAACAATCTAAAAAAGAATTGCCCCACAAAAGTTACAAGGCAATTTCAGAAGGTTTTTTAATGTAAAAATATAAAGACTGAATATTCTACCATCTCAAATCACAATATCTTCAGATTCTGTGAATCTGGGTACCTCTGGGATTAAAAGACATAGCCGAAATTCAGCGATGGATGCTAACAATTCACTATGACACCAGCAAATTCATGTTAAAGCTCTACAATACAAATAAGAAGCCATTACTGAGCATCGTCCTCAATAGCTGCCATCTTATCTCAACCAAAGTTCATTCAAAGTCAACTGAGATCAAGTGCAAAAATTTTGTGGCCAAATAAATTGAAGTTTGAAAATTCTTTTTAGGAAATCCCAGATACCACATCCTAAGGCAATGCTAAACTGCATACTGCTTCTATTACAATAATTTGGTTTGTATCACAATGTTCTGGAAGTTTTTTTTCATATTTTCAAAATGCTCCAAATATTTTTCATCAGTGCACTGTAAAATTTTACGTTCTTTGAGTGCAGCGCTGTGTTGAAAAAAATGATGAGAGGAAATAGTGAACGGGATTTATGATGTCTTGAATGCAGACAGATGGTAAATCAATACATGCAGAGCGCATTTATATACCAAACCGTTGTGCAGTGTAAGGTCATGTTGGTTTACTTTTACAACAATCTGATAGAGCAGAGTTAATCAGTCCTGCAGGGCAGTAGCCTGTCTTCTGTCAAAACTGGCACACAATGTCTCTACCTTTCTGCTAGAAAGCCCCCACCCCACTGTTAGTCATTATCTCACCCTTAGGAAAAGAGGAACCATTAATCTTGGCAAATAGCTGAGAGAAGCTTTGGTTTGTTCGGCCAACAAAAGTCAACAATCTGTAAAAGTAACTGAAGCAGGGTGCAGAGAGCATATAATGAGATGAGCTGAAAATGAACAGTAATTAAATTCATAAAAACCTGCAAGTGACCATTAATTGTTTTGATGCCAAGGTGAATTTTTATTTTATGATATCAAATTACACCAGAAATTCCTCTAACAGCTGTGAAAACAGCTTGAGCCATGTAAGCATACAGTCATTTCAAGCCTAAACTCTTAAATAACTTTCATAAAAAGCTAATAATACAATCCATGTAATATATGAAATACCACAACTTTAATAAGCAATTTGAAGTTAATTTTTATCTTCATCCTAAAGAATTGTAAATGCAATACAATTCAACATCAAACTGAGCAGTTTAGGGAACTTTACACTTTAACCAAATTTTACACAAATTCTTGTGCAATAACACTGTGTTGTGTTTTTTATCTAATTCTTCAATTTTGTCAATACTGAAATATCTGCCATTTATTTTCTTTACAATTAAGTTAACTGATGTTTTTTCCTTAAAAATAAATCAATAAATACTGTAAAAATGTCACATAACTTTGTTAGGACATGCAATCCAAAATCTTAAAATACTAAGTTTTGCCATACTGCACCAGCAAAAACTCTTTTTTTTTGTTGACTTCATAATTTATTTCTTTGCCACACTTTTAAATATCATACAACAAGCAAAATTTCTGAATAGAAAAAAATAAAAGAAATATTGAATGGCATCTCAAGTTTTCTTCAAGAAAATTTCAAATGAGCAAAAAAGGAAAAAAAAGGACAATATAAACTTGCTTAATCCTTCTGGTATTATAAATGAGATCACCGGGCCTGGTGACTTTTTATTGGATGCATTGGTCTTTATTGATTAGTTAAGCTGGAATGAATTGACAGTTCTGTCTCATTGTATTGTGATGAGAACAATGTAACTAGTGAATGCATCAAAATGGCTTTGTAGCTACAATAAATGATAAAAGATACAGCTCCGAAAACCTTCATGTAAATGAATAAATAAATGAAAATTTGGGATTAATGTTCAAAACTTTTCTTTTGTGAAAAGATAAGCCTCACTTCAAGTAAATCACTAAAGTAATCACTCATTTTGCTGATCTGTAAGACTTTGCTTTTCCCCCTTAACTCCTCTGTAGGTTTAATCACTTTTTTCTCCATTTCTTGTCAATAATTAGAGTTAAGAAAAAAAACAAAACACCAAACTGCAATCAGAAAAATAAAAATAAATCTGATGAAGTGAATGTCGTGGAGACAAGAGCCGAGCTAAAACTGAAATGAAGACTGGATTTAAACCCAACAGAAAGCAAGAATCATTACTTGTATCCATATCTGTGCTTTCTGGAGGCAGGTGTGCAAAAACATCAGTTAGTGTTTTGCAGTTTTGACATAAAATTGTAGCCGATTTATTTTTCTTCAAAATGGACCATGAACACAGTTATGTCCTTAATGTGTAGGGCTGCACATTATATAGAAAAATCTGTGATTACTCTGCTGTTGTGCATGTTCTGAATCTACAACAAAGTAACATGCACAGCTGCAGAGATGCAATGCTGTCTTTGTTTACATGCCTCAGTTCAGCAACATGTAAAATTAAATTATTTGCAAGTTATATCTTTTTCTGAATATTCACTTATATTGAATAACAAATGCTTTTCTAATATCATGCAGCCTTATTGGTGTTAATTTTCCTTGCTAAACATTTATTTTACTTTAAACAGTCACAACTGCAGCGATAGCGGCATTCATGATACATTAACACCAGCCCCGAATACTGGCCAGCACTGGGAGGATGGTTTTACCCCGATCTTCTGTAGGTTTCTCATTTCTGTCCCAACATGTGGGCTGATGAAAGCCAAGGAATAAGAGTTTGAGATATGCTCTGTTTGAAGTTTAATTACACTGAATGCTGGCTCATCTGTTTCAACTGAAACGATGATAAAAAGTATTACAATGGAACACTAAAAGTTCATATTTCAACATAAAAGCCGGTATAAACAAGGTGCAAGTGTAATGAAATTTTTAATAATAATAATAATAATAATAATAATAATAATAATAATAATAATAATAATAATAAGATTTTGGAGACAAATAGATAGACTTTATGCTTTAAGAATAAACCAAAGTCACTGCAACAAGGAGAACCAGCCTTTTCAACTTGTTTAAGAGTTTCGAGGGACCTTGTGCATGCAGCCGATCATCTTCCAAGCCAAAAACAAAAAAAAGTTACTTTAAGAGAATTTGTGGCAAGCTTGTGGTCTTTTAATTACAGCCTTGGATTAAACACAGATGTGGATGAGTTTTTGTTTCTTTTGAAGCTTTGACCTTGGGTTCAGGGTTCCTCATTGTCATGCTCTGCAGAAGCTGGCAAATCACTGTGGGAGAAAACCTCCCTCCTCCCCCACGATGATGCTCATCCTGCCACTAACATCAGCCAACAGAAAAACTTTCAAAAAATGTGTTAATAGTAGCAAAACTAAAGCGGATTAGGTCCCACTTGAAGAACTACTACGGCGATGTAGACAGAGACGTTAAGAGGAACAAAAAATTTCAAATTTACACGTTATACATCTTACAGCATCATCAACATTTTATGGCTTCAAACCTGTGAGGCTGTTTAGAATAACTGCAGAATGTGATTCTACACTATGTCTCAGGAATATAAACAGTAGATAAAAATCACATACAAATAAAACATGAATTTGTTTCCTAAGGTTTATTGTCTGTTTAAGTGATGGTTAATTAATCTTTTATAGACACTTTTGCCCACAACAAATGTTTCCCCTCCACGATGAAGTCAAATAATGCTTAAGAATAAAAATGGACTTTGAAAAACAGGAAACAGAATATCTTTATGAATTTGTTTTTGTTTGTTTTTTTACAAAAAACTGATGATTTGGACCCCCTGATGAATCAGAGTTTGCAAACATTAATGCAGTATATACACCTCCACATCCTCACGTCAAGCATGTATAGCCTCCACAAAATCAAAGCCTAATGAAGTCAAATCAGTAGCGGCAAGAAAGAACTGTTCCTGGCCATTAGCTAGATGACACAACAGTTCAAGGCCATGTCATTTTCCCATCCTCAAATCTCCCTGCCTCCTCAGGCGGAAGAGGACAAAAAGCAGCTGAGCGGAAAGAAGTCGGACATCTTATACAGCAAGGGTGTAGTAGTGAGGATGGGAGGACAGAGCCAAACAATGTGGAAAATAAATAAATAAATGAAAACATTACTTGGAGCTTTCCAGCACCAATGCAGCTGCAAAGCCTTTCGCAGTCATTTAGCTTCAGATTACTGGGTAGAAGAGCACAGAGAGGAGCTCATCCAACTTGTTATGAGGACTGTGGATGGCGATGGTTCATGCAGCATCACACAAGCTGGTCTAACACTTTATTCTAGAAACTACACGAAAAATCTCTGGAATCATTGTCATCCAAAACAAGTCCAAACCTACTTTATGTTTCCGCTCTGACACAAAACCAGCACAAATCTTGGCACAAAAACAATCTGAGATGAGGTTTGTGATTTACCCTTTACACATTGTCTGCAGTTATTATGAGCAGCAGCTACAGTAACAATGACCACAGCTGGAGACGGACAATAGACAAGTAATTTGGACTAAAACGGCCTCGCGAAAATATTGAAAGAAATGTTTTCTCCATGTGAACCAAACTGATATAAACAACAAGGGAAATAACTGTAATCACAGCTCAGCTCATCATGAGCACCGTTATCTTGTTTTTGTTCAAAAATATCTCACTTGGATTTGGCACTTCAGCGGCAGCAGCTAAAACTCAAATTTGTTTTCATTCAGAGTTCATGAATGAATAAATTCTAAGAGAACAAATGTGCACTTGAGAAAGAGCAAATATCACCTGCTTACTGCACAATAAACACAGTGGACAGCGATCAATCAATTACATTTATGCAAATATTGCCCTCACAGTTCAGAGCTATTTTTGCGTTACTTGAGTATTTTCAACTTCTGCTTCTTTAAAGTTTAACTTCACTACTATAAAAGAGGAAATGTTGTAATTTCAGAGCGACATGTCCATGCACATCAAAACTGATATTTAATGCTATTTTAGGAGTCATTTTAATGTATACATTTGTATTCTTGTAATCATCCTTCCTCCTGACTCTTCATGCTGCTGGGATGGGAATTTCCTCTTTTGTGGGGAAGAAAATACCTATATAACTAAATTATCTGATGTAAATGAAGAAAACAAAACTTGTTATCTTAAAATGGGAAATTCATGTGGGATATCTATAAACGTTAAGAAATCCCATACATTTAACTACTTTCAATGTCAAATGGTAAATAGACTACGAGCCATATTCACCATTTACACACATTCAAGCACCATGTCTTCGTGTTTTTATGTACAAAACTGTGGAAACGTGGGTTCATTTCAACAGGTGGAATAAGGAATCAAATCACAGACCTTCCAAACGGCACTGATGGCTGAACTAACTAAAAGCTGTGTCTAGCATTTTCTTTTTTACACATCTTCTTTTTGGATCACAACTGGTTTTCACAATCAGATCATTATTATTATCATTATCATTATTAATATTCTAAAATCAGCTTGGCCATGACAGGCAAAAGAAGAAATAAATGCCTGTTTTCCTGCAAAAAAATCAACATGACCAATTTAGTTCAACAATATAAAAGACAAAGTCAGTTTATAACAATGCATAAAATAGAAACAGAAAATATCTCTTATTTTACTTTTTGTTATTTATTAATTTATGTATTTTATTATCTTTTATAATCAATAACTTAAAGAAAAATGTTCAGAGGAAACTGTTATAACCAAAAAGGACAAACTGCATCGAAAATACTCTAAGCAGAAAATAACCTCATCGAACATTGAGAATTATTAAGTTAATGTAGTTACATTTCTGCAATGACACCTCGAATCAATGCTTGGATCGATCAGCCTCCAAAAATGACCGAACCAGTAAAATCTGCTACCAGATGGACAGCTGATACTGGGAGAAGAAAACCGTTTCGGTGAGCCCTGCCATGTCAGAACAGCTGCCTGGTATCATGTGTAAACAAGCAGCTGCTGAGTGCTTTCTGAAGTGTTCACATAAGACTTATTTAAAATTTCAAAACACAGATTCTCAAAACACATTGGGGATAGCTTAGAGCGATCAATGATCCACAGAGAAAATAAGAATAAAAAGAAATTTACTGCAATTTTATGCATCTGCACAAACACATTCTATGACTGAATATCAAAAAGTTTTTTTAGAGGCTAGGCCTACTTAAATTCAGAGGATCATGCTAATGAGAAACAGCCCGCTGATTTAACTCCCGATCTGGTAATGTTTTTTTTTTTCGCCCTTTTGCTGGAGTTGACTCTGCCACCTGTTTCGGAGGCCAGGTTTGATCTGATTTCTGATTCACGCATCAGGCCTACAACGTGAAGTCTGAATATTTGACCCGCAGCTTCCACTCCGACGCACAGCTCAGACTTTTATTTAAAGCGCACGTTGCCTGCTGTAGGAACACAGATCACTTCGTAAACATGGGACTGCCCTTACCTGTTTCTTTTGAAGCCGCAGCAGCAGGAGAAAGTTATCGGTTTGACAGAATGACGTCCCGCTGCCAATGGGGGAAATAACGCGTGAGTAGGCTACCGCTACCGACCGCAGAAAGTCCGAGCGCCGAGGTAAGTTCACCCGTCTGACAGACCGAGCTGATAAAGAGACGGGTTTCAGTTTAGAGATCAGCTGGGTTAAGGGAAATAAAACCTACCAAGTAAGACGTAGTGAAGCGCGTACATCCGGTCTTATCCTTCAAATTAAAATAACTACATTTTGTCTAATCTAAACAGGAAAAGTCACCAGGGATAACGTTGTCACTTCGGAAATTTCACTTAGGCTACTGACGTCCATGACTAATTAAAGGAGAAAAAAAAAAAAAGAAAAAAAAACATAATTCTTTTGAGTTATCTTATAAATTATTTATTTATACACAGTAAAATCACCAGTGTTGAAAATACAGTGTTAAATCAAATATTCTCTTAAAATGTTTCTTTTACACTTCTTTGTGTAAAACGTGTTCCAGTGTTGGTGTTCATCCATCCATTATCGATACCGCTTCTCCAATG
>JAPMNP010658446.1:0-10058 GCA_029874935.1 Atherina boyeri | reverse complement strand
TTTGCTCAAAGCAGTTTTATTTAACTGCATTTTGTGCGGCTCCACCACCTCGCTATAGGGTCATATTGGCTCATGATGCTCTGCAACTGCTAGTAAATATAAGCTTGTGTATTAGATTTTGGGCCCGAGTTGAAATCTAATTTCTGTGAGCTCAGTGAGAGAGATTGCTTGCCGATACACATCCAAGGCCACATCTGGCAGCCCTATCAAATATACATGAACTTCAGGAAATCATGATATGGCTGCAGTCGTATTATTTCCAGCAGTCCACAATACATTTGTGTTTTGTGTAAGGTGTTTGATTGTTAGGTATTTGATACTGATGCTGACATTTCCTTTGATATTTACCAACTTTGCAAAGATAAACCTGGTATGACATTCATCTTGTGTATCAGCATCCTCTGATCTCATTTAAGAACTGAACATTGTGATGAAGGTAATAAAGCATGGAGATGACTTGCTTGATATTGAAAAGTGACAGTTAATTTCAGTCATTGGTGAAGCCAGCTGATAACAAATTGATAGTGTCACAAACTGTAATGGACAAGTAATTAATATCTATTGCATAGCCTCCATTTGGAACACTAATATCTTATATTGAATTTCAGATGAAGAAGAAATAAAAAACAAATGACAGAAAACATCTCAATGTTTGGCGCTATGTCAACCTCATTTCAGGCTGGCCGGCCCATTAACAAGCACTATATACTGTACTGTACATTCTCCTCTCACAGCAGCACTCCAGTCATTTTCCATTTTGGCAGGACAGACAGCAATGTATTTTTACCTCCAGTCCTTTCTGTCAAGCTCTGAAAAGGCCAAATGAGTAGTGGTGGACAGTTTCTCCACCACCTCAATACCCAAAATTGTGTTGGCTGCTTACAGTGGAGTGGCGGTGCAGGGAGTAAAACACAGAGTGACAGGCCGAGGTCCCGGCACAAGGGCAAAGAGCTGCAAGCTGAGCTATGGTGAGTCCCCATCCTGGCAGCCTCATTCACTATTTATTCGTGTTTCTGCGCGAGTATGAGCCCGTTGCACGTGCTCGCTGCTGTCGTTCGGTTGGCTCGTGTTGTTGGGGTCCTTGTGGGTATGCATCCATCTGCATTCTGCTGAACTTTCCGTGCTGCTCGTGCAGCTGTGTAGCTGCCTCACCGAGGTGAGAAAGGCATTCAATAGATGCCATTCTTTCCGCCTCAGCAGTCACACTTCAGATTATCAGTCTTTTACGTTCAAAACCGTCTGTAGGCAGCAGAGAAGAGGAAATAAAAAGGGAAAGGATAGAAAAAAATGATCTTGGTCATGTAAGAGAGTGCACATTTTTTTTCATGTTTTTGTCTTTCTCTCCATGGTATACTGCAGTCTCTCCATTTCCATATAGTCCTCTAGAAACTCTTCTGTTGTGCCTCTTGCTGCCAGTGCCAGCGGGCACACAGCTGTAGCCACATGAAATACCCTAGAGAGGGAGAATATGTGGACATAGATGCACACATGGCCCATGTATGTGTGTGTGTGTGTGTGTTGCTGTCTGCATGCGTACAGAGCTGCTGTGAGTTGAAGTGAGATGGGTGAGTGGGTGGAAGAGGGTATTTACTCATGACAACCTTTAACGCCAGTCAATCCCACGAGTCCGGACCTGCCATGATGTGTGCACAGAATGCATATCCCAGTTTTTGTGCACATATGTTTGTGTTTGAGCAATATTGATGTGAGCCTTAGGTGATGGGTTAGGTGTGTGTGAGCGTGAGAGCATATTGGTCGATCATTCAGGCTGAATACCGGCATGTCTCTCTTTCTCAATGTCAAGCAAACACATATTCAACAGTAACTAACATCACAAAACTTGACACATATGTCACCAATGTATAAATACTGTCCCAGTGCACATTCAGAGGGCCTTCAGTAACTTTGTTGACTCGACCATAGTCTGTGTGATTGTCAGCTTCCATCAAAACATCGTCTTTGTGGCATTAATGTTTGAAAGTCTTAAATGTTACAGCAAATTTATCAGAACGATAAATGCAATAGCATTATGGAAATATTAGTATTCACCCATTTGCCATGGCATTATGACCACTAACAGATGACGTGAAAAATATTGATTATCTTGTTACAATGGCACCTGGCAGTAAGTGGGATAGATTAGGCAGCAAGAAAACAGACTGTTCTTGAATTTAATGTGCTGGAATGAGTAGAAATTCACACGTGTTAAGGATTTAATCAGGTCTAACAAGGAGCAACTTATGACGGCTAGACAGCTGTGTCATAACATCTCCACAGCTGCAGCTCTTGTAGGATGATGAAATGCTCAAGACAGACAAAAAAAAAATTAGCCAAGGAAGCAATACAGTGAACGTATGACTGACACACATGGGGAGGGAAGCCTGGCCTGTGTTGTTTGATGCAATAGTAGAGCCATTGTAGCTCAAATGGCTGCAAAAGTTAACGCTGTTTCTAATTTAGAAAAAAAAAAGTGCAAGAAAACACAATGTTAACAACTGTTCTTGGTGGTCATAGAGACACATATCGAGCAGGTTAAACTTGATGACAGAACAATGGATGGAAGTTACCTGAGGGACGGTCTCATGGGTTTCCCAAATAAACTAAACTTGGGTGATCTAGATAGTTGCCACAGGGGTCCGAAGACTCTCCCCATTCAGATGAGTTTTTGTCAACGGGGCACAAGCCCAAAACCTACAAGTAAAAAGCAAGTAAAAAGCGCCTAAGTAACTCCAGCCCAGCTGGTGGCGCTAATGCTAACTTCAGTGTCTATAGGCTACTACTCGCGTTCCTGTTCCTGTTTCATAGCTAACTATACCCGTCGACAGCATGGATCTATTGTAGACTATTGTCATCCTTCACCCTGAAAATAATTGGGGGCACTGTGCCGCACAATAACACGTCACCAGCCACCAATCAAAAGGTGATTTATTGATTAAAGACAGACTTCAACCTGACTAAGGAGGGTAATCATGTAGTTTGTGCATTAAAACCCATTAGTCTACTTTAGGCTTAAAATTTAAGAATAAAATAGGATTCTTATAAATGTTATTAGAACTAGCCAGGAAAGTGTAAACAGAAAATAAATTTGACTATTTTTAGCTGCTTTAATGAATTTCTAGAGGATTCATCAAAAAAAAATTAAAATAGATATAGTTAAAATGAACAGTGCTTATTCCACATGGGGCCTCACCACAGGTCTACATTTGTGAAGACTGGTTATCTTCATGGAAGCCATTCAACGTGATATTTTGCACTCTGGCTCTGAACTTATTTAACACTTAAACAGGATTGTGCAAATATTAATGCTATTAGTTACAGTTGTGCTTTTGCTCATATGGGTGCCAGAATGGCTCCGGGGAAAATGCCTGTGGGAGGCTGTTCACTCTCACATATCTACAGACATCAAAGAGATGAGTTTGCACATTAATAATGGAAATGTATGGAGCCATTTGATTACTCAGAGATTATCCCCTAAATAGATCAAATCTGTTTTGATTTAACGTCAACATTTCACTTTTTGTTGTCTGTAAACATGCAGACAATAAAGGAGTAATAATTTACATAAGAGCTAAGCCATTTTTCTTGGAAATGTCATACTGAGGTGAACAATATTTTTGTTTTCCCACATCTTTTAACTAAATTCCCAGAGTTCTTAACTATAGATGGAATCTTTTTGCTGGTCTGGCTCTCTATGCTGTGTCTGTCTTTGTGTTTTGTGTTGCAGGTGTCGGTGCAGCTGGGTTACACTATATATTGAGAACACCTGGGCCTGGTGTTCCCAGCATAAAAGCAGTCCCCATCCATTTCCTGATGGGTTCAGAGTTTCCTCTACAGTACTCCACACACTTTAATCTATCCTCTTTTTTGCGGCACAACAGCTGATCCACTGTGTTTACACTCATGCAGTCAAGCAGTCACAACTGATATCTGGCTGAGAAACTTCCTGACTTTTTTCCTTGGAAAAAGTTTCAACTTTTTGTGCAACATCCCATTCTTTGTTATGGTTTTTAGCCGGTCATGCCAAATTAAACAGCCACTGATCCATTGCCATGATGGGCCGGCACATATACACCAGTTTTAAAATTGCTGTATTGGCTCCCTGTGTGTTTTAGGATTGATTTTAAGGTCCTTTTAATGGTTTTTAAATGTATCAGGGGTCTTGGACCTTCTTATCTTTCAGATTTGCTTTTACCATATGAGCCCTCGTGGACCCTGAGATCCTCTGGCACTAGTCTTTTAACAATTCTTAAAGTTAGAACACAAACCTACGGTGAGGCATCTTTTCAACATTATGGCCCCCGTCTATGGAAGCCAGAGGAGGTCCTGCCAGAGGACCTCAGGGCTGCAGAGAATGTTCATATTTTTAAGGGCAGGCTCAGGACCCATCTATTTAGGTTGGCTTTTAATTCATGTTTTATTTTATTAGGATTTTTTTGCAACTAATTCAATTCAAATAACTTACATTATAACTTATTAAAATGCATATATTAGCAATAAGAATGAAATCTTTGCACACAATCTTAATGTATTGTTTATTTTTCTTTATAATGTCTTAGAATTTTTAATCTGATTTAGTTTAACTCAATTAAATTTGATTTAATTTAATGTAATTTGTAGTATTTATGTTTTGAAAAAACACTGCCAGAGAGGAATGTTAACACTTAGCAAGTCAGTAATATAAAACCGTAATTGATTTAATTCTCGCTCTGCTAATTATATCAGTTTGTGTGTATATATTCTATTTTTAGATATCTGAGAGGAATAGTTATACTTTTTGATTAAAAAAGAAAGGATTTTCAGGTTTTTCAGCCTGAGGAGATATCATTCCTTAAAATAGGAAAATCTTTGTTCGGGTAGAAAACGCCTGATTGTTAAAAAATAATTACTGTAAAACCTTCAGCAAAAACTGTGCATAGTCTCTTCAGGGTTTGATTATCTTGAATATTTGGGACAAATTTCAGACAAATCCCATAAGTAATGATGAAGCTTGGAAGGAATGAAATGTAGCTATTAGGGCCAAAATCATCAATTCACAACTAGTACTTGTAAGTTGACTTATCAAGTTTTAAAAAAAAAAAAAGATAAGAAAACCCATAATATCAGCTGGGAAGATTTGGTTGGCATGGGCTTGCTTGTAAAAGAAAACTATTTGAGAAACAGTTTCATCCTTGAAAGGTAAACCACGTAAGCTTATGTAATGACTTCAAACCTTCATTAGAAAGATCTAAAGGTTTGTTGTGAACAATGCTCTTTTATCATTGTTGTCTTATATTTGACTAGGTCTCTTCTCACAGGTGAGAATATCCCCATGTGTGCTGTTTCTAAGTGCATTTTCATCTGAAGGCAGGGTCTACAGCAACATAAGTCATTCACCGTAAACAGCCTGGAGCCCAACACTTCCACCACACTATAATTTCTTTCAGTCTCTCACCCTGAAACATGTGCATGTTGTTTATCTGCATTTCTGCATGAACAATGTTAGCGCCTGGCCAGTGTTAATACAATGAAGTACTTCCATGGTAACATGTTTTCCTGTTTGAATTTTAATCAAACATGGGCAACCCTGTTTCTGCCTGGGATGTGTTTTGGCTGCGGTGGTTTTTTGGCTCTGATCTGTAGCTGTTCCAGTGAATGGCATCAGATATTCACAGTGCCACCTCTGATGTCGCAGCTTTCCACCCTCCTTGCCAGCTTCATCAGTTCTGACACAAAGAAATAGACTTGAGCTTTTGGGTTGCTGACAAATTACAGCAATACAATCTACAGTGTTTGAATAATTTAACATTGTACCACTAAGGGGGAATTTGGAAAAGAGAGAAAAAAGAGGCTCATACACACACTCTCCACACTCTAAGTAGCAGCTAGCATTTGTCTGTCCTACTTGGATTTTGTAATCGTGAACCTTTTCTTGTCGTGAGGAGCTTGTTTTGATAAAGCAGATGCTGTTGACTGTCTCTACGAAGAACTCGGGTACCAATAACCTCCTTGTCTCTCCCTATGAGTCAGGGTCAGAGGGCAGCATGGCCTGGAAACACAGCTGATCGAGAGGGAAGGTTTACTCTGCACAGCTCTTTAATAGAGACCAGAGGGAGAGGAGGAGTAGGAGAATCTAGGGCTGCTGCACAGTGGCGCTGTTTCACTTCGAGTCTCCCTCTCCTCTCCTAATGAGCATTCTATTAGCAGCTAGGGGACGGATTTAGGCAGTTAGGCATACGGAGAAGGCTGGCTAACAAAGCAAGTGGTTAGCTAAACAGCTGTTCTCTCTCTGCAGCCACCTCCCATCCTCGGCTAATGAAGCCCTCACCGATGAGCGGGAGTCCCGGGACATGCTGCAGAACAGCCACAGACCCCCAGACAGGGAATCTCAGTCACTCACAGTCCTCATAAAAAAAGTCTGTGTAGAGGATAGCTTCACCGATAAGACAACCAAGACTCCAATTAGATAGTAGCTCTTAGGGGAGCTCCAAGAATAGCACACTGAGCGAGAACAGACATTTTTATATGCACTCGGTGGTGCTCTGTGTTTGATAAGTAAACACTCTTTTGCATCGTTTTACCGACTGAAAACACAGCAGAAGTGATAATAAAATTTAGAATGGATAAAGATCAGATTACTATGATGAAATTTTTGTGAAACATTGCATCGCTACATTTCATTATCCTCTACGGTGTGAGCAGCTTCCACAGAGGTGGCCATCGATCAAGATTAGTGACGTGCCATATGAGTTTGTCAACATCCATAATGTTACTGTGGATGCATGCTTTCCAAACAGCCTTCACTTAGACAAGACGAAATGCTTCAGGAGTGAAGCCTATTTTTCATACGATCAAAATATGATTCAGCATCACGCTCGGGTAGCAATAAACACTATTTGTTTAACTTTAGTGTCGAGTCTGTCAAAGACTTGTTCATCTGCTGAAGGCCTGATTCACTTTCAGCTGAAAAAAAAAAATTACCTGACAGGTGAAGTGTATTGCATGCTTTGAAGGAACGACTGTTGTGAATGATGGGCTATATCAAAGCTTGAAAATAATGTGCACTGGTCTACGCTGTGTGTGCGTAGACCGGTGTGAGCACTGTGGAAATATTAACTTTTGTCTGTTCAGTTGTTGCACAACTTTACTTCACCTGTATTAAACAACTCATCATGAATAGTTCTGGGGAAAAAGGCCGCCTTTTGGCGATTTAGTTAATCTGCCCTTGACAGCTTGTGGATTCTCTGAGAGTTAGATTTTGAGTTTTTTATTGACTTTTTTATGTGATGCCTGAGAGAGCTTTCTCCCAGTATTCTACCTTCCTTCCACAGTCCAATAAACATGCAGGTTAGGTTAACTGGTGGTTCTACATTTACTGTAGACACAGCTGTGACCATGCATGGCTATTCATCTTGTTTGTCTCTGTGTGAGCCCGGTGATGGACTGGTGACCTGTCCAGGGTATACCATGCTTTTTCACGCTATCACAGCTGGAATAGGATCCAGAATAGGCTCTGCAACCTTGGTGTCTACAGATATATTCTGTTGTTGCCAAGGTGAGGAATGTACAAATCCCAATTATGAGGGGTTTAAGGGGGCCTGGGAGGGTTTTATTTTCAAAGCATAAGATCGTAGCTTTAGGTATAGCCTCTGAGCTTTTAATGCCAAACACATTGGCCATTTTTTTTAGGCATTTGCTTGTGGGCAGATGATACGGACATACACAAATCTCACACAGTGCACAGGAAACCTCAGAGCTGCATAAATGCATCATTATCTGTCCTTCTCACCCTCTCTGGGATTTATCTAAAAAGGTGTGAATGGTTTACAGTGACATTATTAGGCTTTTAGACAGTGCTGTTGCTTCATGAAACTCATATTTGCTCCTAAAGGGGGGAAATAATGAATAAACGAATGTTTAACATACGTATATGAGCTGAGGGACAAATAATGGGGGCAGTGGCACACATAAAACTCTCTATACAAATACACTTTTGAGCTTCACACATTTACACAAATCTAAATGTTTGCCAGTAGAATCCTACGAAAAAAATGTGTAAGGGATGGTTTTGACAGAGATTGGAAAAACAATCATTCTTTACTGTAAGTCCTGCATATGTATATAATGCCCCTTTACCACTGCACATTTTCGTAACGGTTCCACACGGCACGGAACACTTTATTTGTGTTTCCACTTGGGGTGAGACTTGGGACCCGTTACGATTTTTCACACCCGTTTCAGAGGAGGCTCTAACCGTGCTGAACCAACACAAAACGTGATGTAACAGACTGCTGTCCACTGATTGGTCAGAGGGAATTGTTGTCATACGTGCAATGAAGTTAAGGGACAATAATCTGCCATGTGTGAAAAACACAACACAACAGCCTTGCCTCTTCTAAACATCTCTCACTTTTTCTTTTGGCGTTTTCGGTGACTACAAGCCACCTAGCAAAGAACAACAGCAGTAATGCCTCTATGTCATCAATACCTTCATTGTTGTGTTTACTTTGCTGACCACGGCATGGGAGTATATATGCCGCCTAAAAAATGACGTCATGGCAGTGTTGACCAGGCCAACTCCACCCACTTCCAGGTGGTAACGATTACTACCTCCTGTATAGGAACAAAAAAACGTCCTGGTTGTCCAAAACGTGTAGTGCTGTACTGTGCCCTGTGCAGTTGCAGTGGAAAAGGGGCTTAAGTATCATTGTTGAAGTATGAAAAGTAAGGACACTCATTTATGAGACAGAATTGTGATTGTTTGTAAGTTTGGCATGAAAACATGTGCAACCAATTTATTAAGCTTTCCTGTGATATGCAAGTCACAGATGATGCTCTAAGAACCTGAGCAACTTCCTTAATATCAGTAGGACTTATCAGTCTGAAGTGTACACAGCTGGCAAAGAGTTAAAAAGAAAACACTACTTTAAAAATTAAGCCTAAGTTTGTCAAGTTATAATAACCATATTTTGCGTTACAAGGATTCCATTGCCACCACCAAAACCCAGTGCTACTGGGCCTGAGAAATGAAACAAAGAGATTCATGGGGTTTCTTTATTAATAGCCTATAAACTGACATGGTTCTCCTGCGGGACAAAATCAATGCATCTGTACTGTTCTGTGGGAATAATTTCTCTGAGTTTTGCGGGAATGTAACACACACATTGCAGGTGCGGGCGGTAATGGTCAGAAATTCAGCGGGAGCGAGATGAAGAAAACAGTCCTGCGCAGGGGTCTACTCCATTCCACACCATCTCCACACCTTTGCTGACCTTCATCCACACACACACACTCTCTTCTTTTCATCTTCCCTCTCTCTCAAAACTCACCAAACTCATCCAGAAATCAAACCGTCCACATGTCAACTCAACCCTTTACCTACACATCTTGTAAAATCTTGCCTCCCATCTCTGCTCACCATCATCTCTGCCATCATTCACTCCTCTCTCACTCAGCACTCAGTTCATTCAGCGTAAGTAATTTAAATCCACTCCCTCCCTCTTCACTACAGGTGTGCCCCAGGGCTCTGTCCTGGGGCCCCTTCTCTTTATCATCTACCTTCTTCCCATTGGCAATATTCTCCGTAAATTCGATGTCAATATTACCGGCTATGTGGATGACACCCAGTTCTACCTCACCACAAAGCCCTCAGCCACACTCCCACCCACTACCCTCACCGATTGCATTGCTGAAATAAAATCCTGGTTTACCCTCAACTTCCTTAAACTTAACAGTGATAAAACCAAGGTTCTCNTCATTGGCACCAAATCCACATTATCCAAAACTAACAGTTTCTCCATCAAAACTGATAACTCCTCCATCTCACCTTCCCCCCAGGTTAAGAGTCTGGGTGTCATCCTTGATAGCACACTATAATTTCAATCACACATCAATAACATCACCCAGTCAGCCTAATTCCACTTATGTAACATTAATTGTCTCAGCCCCTCCCTTACACTCACTCTGTCAAATCTTGTCCACAGCCTTGTCACTTCCCGTCTAGACTATTGTAATTCACTTCTCTTGGGCCTCCCTCACAAATCCCTCCGTAAACTCCAACTAGTCCAGAATTCAGCTACCCA
>JAPMNP010658433.1:0-11937 GCA_029874935.1 Atherina boyeri | reverse complement strand
TTTTTTTGTATTTACTGCTGGGAAAAACATGTTACATCATTAATATTTGGCTGGAGGATGGTGCCCTCTCATATTTTTGCAAGTGTTATTTTTTTGTGTAAAACCAAATGGATTGTATGCAATGCAATGTATATGTATGTATACCATGAATACTGCATGTCCAGGATGTAGTTTGTGTCAAACATACAGCACATCCTCTCTTCCTGTCAGTCTCATGCATGACAGCATACAAAATTGAATCAAATTCTGAAGAATGTCCGTGACAGAGAAAGCCATGAGAAAAAAAAAGAGAGATGATCTGAAACAACTCAAGTCAAGTGAACACGAATGTCAAGTAAAATTTGGATTCTGAGTCCCATCCATCCAACCGTGCTCAGGTCACTGGAGTCAATCGCTCAAACGCTTCTGTGTATTAAGGATGTTTCAAAAATCCGGGTGCAGTAGTCAAGAGCTTCCACTCTGTAGGCTGAGGACCATTTGTATGCAAATAGAAAAACAGAGCATGCATCTCTGTGGTCTGCATAATACCTGTGATATTGTTAAGATAACATGTGACAACACAATCTGATTTCAATATGGCTGACGGGGATGTTTTTTGATACTGGGTGAAAATGAGACTAATGTAAATTTTAACTAAAAATAAAATAAGATGTGTAATGCATGTTAATCCACACTTTAATAGTGACTTTTTTTGTTGCTATAGCATGTCAATATATTTTTTTCTCATACATGTATGAGGTTATTTTTGTGGGGTAAAAAACTGTTTTTAAAAGAAAAGGTTGTATATCGTACAGTATCTACACAGAGGCCAACATGATCTTATAGTAATATGTGTGGAAAGCATGCCACTTTGGGTACTATTGGGCATCATTTATACTAATTCTACGCTTTGTAATGGGATTTGTTTCACATTTAAAACAACCCGTCAAATGGTTACAGTTAGGGTAAAAGTATAGGGCAGGGTGTCATCCTCTCTCCGTGTATCACGTGTAAAGCCAAAAATAATTAAATAAAAGCCCTTAGTAACACATGACATGACTCGGTGTGCGATAACTACACTTTGTTATCCGACCGAGCTGCAAAGGCACATAAATAACGCACACAAACACTTTTTCCCTCTATCTTTCTGGCAGGCTGACAGCCAAGTACAGCTTTTGAGCTCCACCATCTCCACCGGTAACCATAGCAACTTCCACATAGTCCAATTCCAGGACACACTCAGGGAGTCTTCCTCCTTATTCCACCAAGAAACATTCCTTTGCTGATATCCCAGTGTTGCTGTCGGCCTCACGCTTGCCTGTGGATTTTCTTTGTGCAGTAACACACATCCAGTTTAAACCAAACCACCTGCTTATGCAGACTCTAAATCTACCAAAATAATATAAAGATTACGCCTTTCTTCTACAGATGGACCGTCCTTCGTGATTGGTGGCAAGCAGGGGAGCGTGTAAGATGGCATCAGCATCAAGGCGGCAGAGAAAGAGAGAGAGGCAGACTTGTAGGATTCAGTCAGCCTCACCTGATGAAGCACAAAGAAATTGGAAAGTTGTGCATTTGCAGTAGAGAGGTTGGTGGTGTTGGGGGAAGGAAGTTCGTGTCCTGGTTTGGATTTGCACTTCAGTGTCAGTGTCAAAGCATCAAGTCAGTCAGGTAGTCAATCACTGTCTACATGCCAGGGTGTCTGAGGCACCCATTCACGCTCATGTCTCTGGACGTGTCACACTTTGTGTGCATGTGTGTTCGAGAGACAAAGTGTGCGGTGTCTAGGTCAGTCTCAAGCCTTTCTCAGGCAGCCATGTAGCTTAGCTGCTCAGTCAAGCATGATAACTAAGGTTAGCAGAGCAGCGGTGACAGGAGAACAGGGTCAGACTCTGACATGTGGAAATACAGAGGTTCTGGAGAAACACTCACACATGCACACACACAGTTGTCAGTCAGGGTTGAATTTTTATTAGTTCAGCTGCGGGTAGAGTGAACTGAATACATAAGAGGTAATTACATTATTGATATGATTAGAAGGTAATAAACAGTTTTCCTACACCTTAAAGAAATCATCTATAGGTTGCCTTCAATGTGCCAGAGTCTATATTCTCACTTCTATGCATCTATCTGTGTGTGTGTTTTATGTGTGTACATATGTGTGTGTGTGGGCCCTAATTACTGCACTGAACAAGGGTGACAGTTGGGCCCCCAGGGTGCCGCAGGGCATCTCCTGTAGCCGTGGTGACTGTGTGAGGGTGGCAACACGCACGCATACACCACTACACACATACACACACACATTAAGTAGGACATTTCTAGATATGACCTCATTCAGTGGGAAGCAGGGTAGTTAATAGAGGCAAGACTGAAGAAGGGTGAGCAAGAAAGAAAAAGCCAGAGATAGATACACTAACAAGATACACTTGTTAGTATCCTGGTGAGTCCACCTCAGGAAGACATCACACACATGTACACACATCACAGCCTCTGCAAAACTTCAATTTAGCAGAGAGTATTGTTTTCATGCTTATAGTCGCTGGGGTGGAATAATCATGAAAAGTGTAAGATTTATGTAAGGTTTTAAACATTTATTTATGTGTCATTATTCGCTTTGCCTCTCTCATCTTCCTGTCTTTACAGAGATGGATTAGACTCAAATGGAGAAGACAGATTAAGTGTAGATATGCCTGAAAAAAGTGGCAGACTGTATGACATAGTTCACTAGTTACACAGAGTTGGGCTGCGGCACACAGCTAACAGTAGATTGCAGTCTGTGATTCTAGTGCTTTTCTATAATTCAGAGAGAATCAGAGGGGGAAAAAAAGAAAGAAAAAAAACTTCAGAGGGTTCTTTACAGTCTCCCGTGAGAATGGTTCAAACGCTGCCAGTGCATGCTAACTAACACATGCACGCTCACATTCAAAAGAATACAACTGTGAATGTGCACTTTCAAAAATGTTGTCCACATACGCATGGATACCGTACATATGTACACACAGGCATGGTGCTTTGAACTCTGTGGCTCAGTTAGAAGGAGGCAGGCTGCCAGCACAACTTGACCAAGCTTAGGAGCTGTCGAAGTGCATATTAGTAAGTTTGCGATCATGCCTGCCTTTATGTGTATTTATTTCCGTGCCCTCACAGGGCTATTGTATTTAGAGGTGTGTTTACAGCAATTGCACCTACAGCATGTTCCTTTGGGAGGTTTCATTTAGAGACTTGGGCTGTCTTTCTTCCCATCAATCAGAGTACTCTTGGTCAATATATCAATATACTGTAGGTCTAAAATATAGAATATAATTTTTTTAAAAGTATAGGAAAATGGCTGCAGTCCACAAGCTTGTATACTTCAGCGTCAATCCTGCCTTTCCCCGGAGTTGGGTGGAAAAAAGCTTATAGGATGAAAAAAAAACAGGAAAGGAGGTTAAAGCTAAACCAGATGGCAAGGGAGGAAGGAAAAGTGACAGTGAGGGTGAGAAATAGGGGGGTGAGAAGCAATTTGAGAAATGGAGATTGGGGAAGAAACTGGGAATGGAGTGACAAAAAAAATTGAGATATCATGAGGTTGACAGATAGAATAATAAATGAGGCATGTTGCTATTTAACACTTCCAAAAACAAGGGAGGAAAGGAGAACAAAGGAACAGAGAGAAAAAAATCTTCACCCATGATTTTTTTTTTTTTTTGTCAAAGAAGCTTCCCCCATGTGTTTAGGGGTTTCTTTGGGAGGAATGGAAAGAGACAAGGAAGAAGAGCAACTGAGAGAGTAGAGGAAGTAAAAGGAGGAAGGGGGGCAAACAAGGTGACAAGGATGGTATGGAGGTGGTGGGGGAAAGTCTGTTTGAAGTCCAGAAGTAATTTTCTAACACGATAGCTGTGGCAGAGGTAGCAAAACAGAGTGTGTTTGCCTGTGTGTGCTGTCCACACATTCCTCCGGCTGTCCACACTTTCAGCCTCAAGTATTCATGTGTGTGGAATTAAGTGGGGAGATTGAGAAACTGAGTAAGCTAAAAGGCACAGGGTCCATGAAGCACTCAAGTATCGGTAAGGGGTAAGGAGTGCATTGTGAAGCATGTGTGTAGACGCTATAAAGTCATTTAATGTGAATGGATCACTATTAACTTGGAGCAATATCAAGGTTTTGACTTGTAGCACTTTGTGCAAAAGTGAACAGCTGCTTTAATGCAGCCGCATGCTGACTGCATCCATCATTTCCGGCTTTGAGAAGTGAAATACACATGCAATCATGAAGGAAAAAAAGTGTACTCTCTTTCAATGAAAAGATTTAATGTATCAGTACAGACATATAAATAAATAAATAGAAAAAAAGAACAATAAAATAAATCAAAGTTTACATATCTTTTAAGGCCATTTCCTTAGAAGATGGAGTCCATCATTCTACAGTAAGAAACATCATTTCCAAGTAATAAACATTTAAGACAGCTGCCAAATCTTCTCAGAAGTGAAAGTCCAGGAAGTTTACTTCAAGATCAAACCATTCATGTAAGTCTTATGTAAAAGCTCAGCTGTCCAAAGTAAATGAGTATGGCTTATTTAGAAGAGCTGCCAGGAAAAAGGCTCTTCTTCTCGGGGCTGGGATATACTTGCTGTCTGCGTAAACGTGGACGTCAGCATTCTCCACCGTCTGTGTATATATGTGCATGACAGCAGCAAGACGCAGCCAAAACACTTGATACTGGAGGTCTCCGCTACAGAAAGTACACAGCACTCGGACTCTGAAATAGTGAAAAGGCCAATCTGCTAGTCACATTGTATTTCCTGGGCCAGAACGCTTCCAATCTGTTTCCAACTGTTAAGGCACGAGTGTTTAGCACTGTACAATGGGGAGGTAAATTTCATGATGCTGGTCTAAGAGGCGCTCTTCAAAACTATCCGCCATTGTGTTGACCTCTGACCTTGTGTTCATGCTCTCGTTTGCATCAGCACGTCTAGTATTCAAGCCAATAATGCATCTTGTGCACGCCACACGTTAGACATACAGCAAGTATAGCCTAGCCCTAAGAGGAACATTGCAGTACCAGTCTAGATTTGCAAAATTCCATCTGAACAAACCCCCATCTGGTATTTCTGGACATTGTCCTTTGCACAGATGAGGCAAAGTTGGCGAAATTTGACCATAATGTACAATGGTATTTTCTGGCAAAAAATTAAACACAGCATATTAGGACAAACACTTTATACCAACTATTAAGCATGGTGGTGCGAACGTGATGACTTGTAGGGATGGGACAAAATATCATTTGGCGAAATATCGCGATACAAAACGTGACGAAATGCATCAAGTTTTAAATTTTAATTTAGATTTGTTAGTTTTTCTAAGGAAGAATCAATCCTAGGCCAGGGCCATGACTTAAGTGAGGTTGAGATAACTTAACCTAGGGTTAGAGCAGCACGAAGGGAGGTTTCTTGTTTGTGTTTTTCCAGTTAGGCCTTGTGTTTCTCTGTGTGCAACTGAAACAAAAATAATAAGTTGTAATTATGCAGTAATATTTTTGTTTTTTTTAAATCGCATCGTGACATATCGTTTTGTGACCCTGGCAAATCGAGTTGCATCGTATCGTCAGTTTAAGGGTATCGCTCCCTCCCTAATGACTTGGGCATGTTCTGGAGCCACAGGACATGGATGCCTTGAGGTCATTGAGTCGACCATAGACATTGTGTATCAAGAGCCAAATGTGAAGCCATCTGTCTGGCAAATAAAGCTGGCTGACACAAAACTATGATCCCAAACTTAGTTAAATCAAGTCAACTTTATAAATGAAGCACATGTAAAGCAAGAGGTTTTCAAGAGGAGTTTACAAAATAAAACATGTAATCAAACAGCAGAATTAGGGGTGCTGTTCCATAGTTTGGCTGACAGAATAGCAAAGGAACGACGACCCCTAAGATTAAGCCCGGGTCAGAAGACCTAAATGACCTTTGTGGCACATATAGACACAAGAAAAAAAACACAGCAGCAAATCTACAACAGGATAACTGAAAAAGAAAGTAGCTTGATCAACACAGCTCCAATGACCCACAGAAGTCAAAACTTTAATGTAATTGAAATGCTGCAGCAAGGCCTTAAATTTAACACTTTAATGACATTGTGCATTTCTGTAAAAAAAAGTGGGTAAAGAATTATGCATAGTTATATGAGAAATAAAGCTATTACTTCAAGTTATTGCTGTCAAACAGGATCCTACTATGGTGAACCGACTTTTCACACTCTGTCGTTTATTTGAGTTTTTTTATACTGCATTTCAATATCTAATGAGGCTTCAATTTTATCTAATAGCCTGGTAAAGTCAATCTTAAAATTTAAAGACTTGTGCTATGTAATCATATGTGAATAATTTTGATTTAGTATTAAAGACAAAAAAAGGTTAAAAAGAAAGTTGAATAAGCAGCAAGACCTCAAATACAAAAAGGAATCTTCAGAAGCCATTTTGACATATTGGTGCTCAGGTTCAAAACCTGATAAAACAGAATGAGTCACTGAACTGAGACCAGTATATCACTAAAACAAATTAAGCATAACTTTCATGGCCACGGCTTCATTTCCCCTTCAACCCAGTGCATCCCAGTGGGGAGATAATCTGGGAAATGCAGCGGTATCAGGTCCTTTCTAGGTTGCGTGAGAAGCCTTGCGAGACCCTCTGGAGATATGAAGCTTTGATATCAGGACCAATTATGTGGTACAGGCACACACATACAAACATACGAACAGACACACATGCACGTCTACAAACACAAATTTTGCACACACACGCACACACATAGACACACTTTTTGGCCTTGGAGTGTGGTAGAAATGAAAACAAAGAGAGAATGTGATACTGGGGAAACACTGGGCAGGCAGAACATGTTCCGATTTTATCAACTCGTTGAGCTGAGCTTGAAAGCCAGAGACGATACAGATATTGAGAGAATGATAGATTGGAAACCAGAAAGGCTGAACCAGACTGAAAAAGGAATTTGTGAGTACTATGTGAGAAAAAAACAAAATACAAAAACACTCTGGTGTGTGTTAACAAGTGCACAAAGACATACATTGGATGTGAACATTTCTGCAATTCTTTGGTGTTTTAAAAAAATCTAAATAAAAAAAACAACTCTGGCTGCGTGCACAAGCATGTTTAAGCTCCATTAAATACTGCATCATACAGCATTGTGTGCATCACATAAAGGCTCACCAACAATCTATTTAAACGAACACACACTTTCGCTGAAAATATATGTGATAAACAGTTGTTTCTGGGCTGAGTCACCTCCACAGAGGATCCCTCAAGATTAAGTTTGGCCTCTGGCTCTGCTAATTGGAGCTTAAAGTCTGGTGCAGCCCCTGGCAGTGTAATGCTGTGTGTGGAGCATTCTCCGTGCGTGTGTGTGTGCTTGCGTATAAATTATGGATGGAAGCGGCTGCAGGAGAGTGGCCACACAAGCTGCTGCAGCCAGAGCATTTAGAGAGAGAGAGACCAAGCCAGCCCAAAACCATTGCAATAATAACACCACCACATGTCAGAGGCAGGTGGTTTGATAGAGACAGAGGAGAAAGCAGAAGATGGAAGAATGGCAGCAATATTAAACATAGAGGAAAAACCACAGGAGGACATAATGTGGCAGCAGGAAGAAGCATTCAAAGTCAGAGTAACACATGATCTGAGAAAGCCGGATACTAATGGTGACATAAATTAATAATTTATACCCAGACATTCTAATTACAGAGATCCATGCTTTATCATTGCTATCTTTGTCCTGTTAATATGTTCCAGTTACTTATGACCAACATACCTTCTACTAAATTTAGTACCATATCCTGTAGAGGCCGCAGCTAAGTATAGCCACCAAGACACCATAAAAAGTTTCATACGTTTTCAGCACTGATACAAATGTAGAAACTGTACACAACATGTTCATGAAGCATAGCTAAGAGTATGTCTGTACTGACACGATGTCATTTTCCCCCTGTTTTCAAGGGGGCAATCAAAAAAAATTTGTGTACTGATCAGTTTAGAGATATAGTTTCCATAAATTCTCTCCTTCAATACATCCTGACTCTGAGTTCCAATGTTTTTTGTCAGTTTATGCCAATCTGCCAAATTTGCAAAAAGTAACTAAATAAGATAATATCTGAACTGTACATGCAAACATGAAATCTCCAAAATTTATTTTATAAAAAAACCCACAAAATATTCAAATTTGTCTTTACAACAAACTGGGAAGTTTAATGACAATTATAAAACCTTTTTTTCCATTCTATTTTTCTAATGAAATAATTTTGTACACAAAACTGTAACCAGTTTTCCAATCCTAAATGCCTGTACACTGTCATATATTAGTAATGACACTTTTCTTAAGTTTAACTGAGATATCTGAAGAAAAAAAAAGATGGTAATGAAAACATCAGGGTGTTAATCCAGTTTCAATTCACTCTGGTTTTATTTAAATTGCACCGTTATGTCAAGGCACTTTAAAGATACGGTTAAATTTAATTGGCTGTTTCAGTTACAAATGCTAATAATTAAACTCTCAGTATAATTTGGTCATTTAAAGGGGAGTGGGGTATCATAGAGTTATATGGGATAAAAGTAATATGTGTATGTAGGCATTAGCTTGTAAAAAAGCTATTTATTGTAGCCTTTAAAAAACATTTATTAAGTTTTCGTATTTAATTCCCAAAAGGTTTGCTACATACTATATTCGACACTGAACATTGACGTTTGTCAAACTGACCAGCTTTTTGTAGATCAAGTGCATATTCTCTCAGCATTTCAATCCATCTTTTTTAAAACATATATGTACTTTATAGTTAATGTCACCCACCATCTATCAAAAGTATCTTAACCATATTTATTCAACTTTTACTCTATATTAGATATAGAGATTAACGAGATTTAATGTTAAACCACTAGTTGTATTGATATGGAACAATATGCAAAAATTCCAAAGACAGTTTACCGAATCTAACAGCCATAGCACTGTCATGTATTAGCAATGACATTTATTTAAGTTTAAGTACGATATTTAAAAGATGATGGTAAGATTAGTGTGTAAATTGTAAATTAAGGCACTTGAAGACATGGCCCAATACAATCCTATTTCCTGTTTCAGTTTCAAATGCTGTTAATTAAAACCCAGCAAACAGTTCTCATTGCTTTGTTTCCATCCATACTAATAAGCCATATTTCAAAAATGGATGAATTAACATTGGCTTTTTAAATACTGAAATCTCCCCATATTCATCAGGTCTTCATATGTAAGTTTTATGTCTCACCGTGTAAAATGTCACAGACATAAATTGGATATCACTGCATTTATAAAACATAAAAATAAAAACAGACCATTTCTTCATTGATAAACTGATAATGGACTGTAAAGCCCTTTATGGCCTTCAGTCACTGTGCTCCTAACAGCAGTGTCGGTGAAGGAGGCAGTCACACAGGAGAAGCGTGTGGGGGAGGTGTTACCTAACTCATTTCCATCCTGCAGCTTTGTTCTATTGTGCTACAGTATAGTGCATAAGGAAACATGAATAGCAAAACTGCAAGATGTGGAGCTTATTGGTTACATCGATTTTAATAAATTTTCCATCACCTTTTTCCTTCTTTCCACCACACTGCTGTAAATTTGGCAGGAGTTGTGTTTAAGGTGTGTTTAAGGTGGGATTTTCTTAAATCATGTTTAGTGCAAATGTAATTTGGCAGTGTAATTCAGAGCTTGACATGTGACCAGAATGAATTCTAAGCTCAAATTTGACAGTGTACGACTGCTACAGTTCAGTTAGTCAAAGTTTCATTAAAACATTCCTGTTTTTTTGCTTTACACATTGCACCAAACAATGGAAGAGATACCCACAAAAGTTTCCATTTCACCCAATCATACACGAAAAGACGTACCTGAGTGACATGATTTTGTATGCATCGGGCAGGTAGCATCGCGTGTTCTCCATCTGGGCCGGATCCGAGTCACAGATCTTGTCATCGGTGCGGCCATAGTTGGCGCTCTCAATCATGATGACATCTGTGCCAGGGCAGCGTAGTTCGATAGGGTAGGATTCACAGGACAGCTCCCTGCGCACAACTGCCATGGGGATAGGAGCACGGCTATCCACTGGACACACAGAAAAAGACACAATGGTAGATAAACGTTATTTCCCAGGATGACAACTTTTTCTGCTTGCATAAAAAGAAACCAAAACTGTAATTACTGCTTTCTAATAAGCTGTTTTGGACATCATTGCAGATAGCTACAATTGCCAGACAATTATCCGCTAACACTTAGAGCTACAGAGATTATTCAAAAATGGCAATGCCGAAATTATTCTCAGAAGTTGAGAGTTTGATGCATGTATCTACTTTACTGAAATAGGAAGGGTATCATTAATTCTGATGACATTAAAGTTACTAAACTCTCAGTTTTTTTTCTTTCCCATACAAAGCAGCTGCTTCCTAGTAACTAAGCAAAAACTGTGTTCCTTTATACTAAATACAGGGATGATACAGAGATACTGCACAAGTGCTGAGATCTCGATGATGTGGGGCTGGATGTTTCCAGGGATTTTGGTTGTTGTGTAGCTTGGATGTTGTTATTCTTTGTTATTCAGAGGAGCTGTCCTCAGGAGCTTCAGCAATCATCCCTTGATAGATAGGTTATTAGCGAGGTGTTCATGTGTTATGTTTTTTCTTTTTCAAGTCGCCTAAAACTTTAGTAATATCAGTGTACAGTATTATGTTTAACTTTATGCATGATATCATGTGTCAACAGCTGCCTCCTCCACAGCAATCTCAACAGAGAATTTAGCTTTATTCCAAGCAATATACATGTTATGAATTTTCACAGTTGAATAAACAAATAAAATGTAATAAATCTGGACAATACTGTCGAGGCAAAATATAGAAAAGAATCGCTGCACCATTTCAAGCTTTTCAAAGTTCCTAAAAGCGTATTTACAAACACACACGTATGAACACAAAAGCAGTCAACAGACACAGACATACAGCATCCCCAAAAAGCAAGCCACACTACCACCTTCTCTGCTCTCCCTGTCATGGTAACCATAGAAACCCTGTCCTCCATCCCTTGGCTCTTTCATTCGTTAAGGGAGCGTCATGGTTACACATATGCAGCAAAGAATTTGAATGAGCTCAATGACACTCTGCCTGGGCTCAACTTAATACTGCCCTTCACCACATCACACACACACACACACACACACACACACACACACACAAATACACACAAATACACACGCATACAGGAAGACATGCATACAAATGCTCTGACTGATGGAATGTAGACGAAGAAATTCACAGCCATTGTTGCTGATATCTGTATGGTACTGGTACCTAAGGGCACAACACAGATAATGGCAGGCTCTAGCTTAAAGATAAGACTGATATATAAGTGACATTTACTGAAAATGTCCTCTTTAATGAACAGACACATGCACACACACGTAGGTATATCACCGAAGGCTGTGATTAGACCTTAAGCACACATCTTGACGGGCGTGTGTCTCCGTAGTGGGTGAAGAATTGAGGGACATTGCATGGGGAGGGGGACTTATAGGGCACTGGGTCATTTATGTGTTAAAGCTAGTGTTGGTTTGTTAGTTTTTCAATGGCTGAATCATGACAGCTTTGGTGAGTTTGAATATAAAAATGGAAGAAAAGGTTTAGTGAAGCACACATGGATCAATGCATGGTATTGTGAGGCAGCTGTCTAGACTAACTAAAGACAAGATGTCTTTAAGTGTTGCCTTGCAGGGTCCCCACTGGGCATAAAACATGGGTCATGCCACTAATGCCATATGTGGCATATACACCAGAGCAGATCATTTCAAAGAGAAGTCTTTCTGTATTACAAGCATTAGCTATTGTAGGGCTGAAAGATATATCGTTTTAAAATCGAAATCGGGATTTCAGCCAACGCGATTTGGTAATCGTCAAAGCTC
>JAPMNP010658392.1:0-15415 GCA_029874935.1 Atherina boyeri | reverse complement strand
TTGAGCTCAGTGCAGGGCCCTCCTGGGGTCGGCAGAGGGAGAGCAATGCCCAGGACTGTACTTAGGTAGGAGCACTTACCACACAAAAAATGTGGGATAAAAATATTTAAAAAAAAAAAAAAAAAGAAATAACTAAATGATAACTTGTCAGAATGTCTTAAAAGACTTTCTGCCAAGTTGATCCTTTGAATTTTTCTCCATCAACACCATGTTGTTGACAATTTTTGGTTTGTTGTGAAATATCTGAAACAACTATATTGATGCTAACTGTGTAGTTGATGGACGTTAAATGGTAACTTTCCATTCTGGACAAAAATGAAGCCAAAAGTTTTATTTGCCCAGTTGCTACTAGCACGGTCTATTTAGCTTGTTTAAAGCTAATAGAGAAGTTGCCATCTTATGATGAACACTCCCCTGTTATCTGCGCATGCTTGGTTAGCTTTAGGTAATTTTGGCTCAAAATTAGGTTTAAATGCACACATACTGATGTATATTATCATATGTTTTTTTTGTAGTTTGCTCATTCATGCTATGTACTGTAAGAGGATGACACTCTGCCCGTTACTTTAATCCTTATCTTAATCATTTGTTATGTTAAAAGAGTTAGATGACACACAAAATACTTCAAATGGGTATGAATAATATGCAAGAAATATTATTAATTTATTAATATTTAATAATTAATTTATTAATAATTCATTATTGATAAATTGTCCTTCTCATTTTAATCAAGCCCTATGGAAAAACATGTAAAGGCAAAGCTGTACCAACAAATCACAGGAAAAACCATGATGCAGGGAAGTTTTGAAGGTTTTTTAAAAAAATCTTTTTTTCAAAGCACAATGTTTGGAATTCCTCTTAAAAAGAGTTCTTATATTATATTATTGCTCTTTAATGAGAACTCACAGTTGTGATTTGAGCTGTATTGTTGGGATTTATTTCAAAAACACTCTGGGCCGTTCACATAGACAAGAATTTAGTGTTGTTTTGTAAAAAGGTAATGATGTTCGATACCATTATGAACATGATGTGATATGGTGCAAGTAACATAGAAGACAGAAATGTTGTAAAATGTATTTATGAATCACAAACCCTTAGCATTCAGCTCAAAGCACTGATGCGAATTTACTACACCAGAAGAAATGCTGCAAAAATTTGAAAGATATGCGGAGAATTCATGAAAATGTCAAATTGATCCATGTTATTCTATATAGTTGGGTTAAAGCTAATGTAGCTGGCCAAATATTTTAGATGTACAACGTAATTTATTCTAAGAGACAGAAGTAGATTATATTGATAATGTTGATGTGTTCTTTCAATCTTTTTTTCTCTTTTTAGTACTTACAATACAGAATTGATTATGCCTCTATCATTTCAAGAAAATAATAAAAAAGAGTGACCTGAAAAGTGACTGATGATTCTCAATTAATAGGAAAAGACCAGAGCATATCTGTTTAACTTTTTCCAGCTCATGAAATTGATCGTGTGCTTTTTTATCTTACTATTAAACTCTGATCACTGGATATACAACAATTAGCTTTTCTGAAATCGCAGTCAAAAGAAGTTGTTGAGGATTATATGGATGGAGAATGGATAGAACAATGAGTTATGATTTTCATATGTAGGAGAACCATCATAAAATTCTCCATACAGTCAATCACATGTGTATTTTTGGCACATATGACCATGTACAACCCTACACTATTGTGTCTTGCAGTTACTGTATGTTTGCACAATAGCAGTTTTTTTGTTTTGTTTTAGCTCAGCACAGCTCTGTTGAGTTCTGCAGTAGCTCATAAAGGTTATTGTTATTTTCCTCCCCTTCTCTGCGCACTGTCTGTCTTTTTACCTGTCCCTTATCCTTATTAAGGCACTGTACTTTTATTCATTTGATTTTTATCACTCAGATTATATCCAGATATATCTGGATATCACATATCGGTTTTACTCACTCCTCCTTCCCCATGCAATCATCAAATTCCATCAAATCCACCCTCACCTCACTCTCAATCCCTTCTTGCAGAACATGCCTCCCTGCTGAAGTAAATAAACTAATGAGCTTCTTGTCTGGTGGAAGTATACACACATACATATTTTACCACCAGCAACTCTGTCAGTCTGTGTGCCCGTCTTTTATTTTCCTCCAGGATGGCTGGTTTTCTATCTGGGCCTGGATGTGGATCTATAAGTGTGTACCAGTGTAGACTGATCTATTGTATTCAGTGCCTGTGACTCATTGTGAAGGACCTGTCCATTGCATTACATCTTAGAGAAGAAAGCGTACTTACAAAATTGTCTGCAGTGGTTATGTGGTTGCTTCCATTAAAGTGATTATGCAATCAACAGCAGTGAGACGGACAGGAGGCAGACCAGTCAGACGGAGAGACGGGGGGTAGATGTGGAGCATGTACAAACATACGCATTAATATGCCCACATACTGTATATACACAACACTCATGCAGGCAGTGAGAATGTCTCTATTGTTAATAGTTATTATGAAACGGCTTCACACGGAGCGCTTGTCTTTCCCTGCTCAGCATGACAGCAGGTCTGTCCCTGCAGCCTTCCAGATACTTTTCCATTTTTGAATATCTTCCTCTTCTACTCCTCCTCTTCTGCTCCTGACAATATTTACGAGACCCCCGGGGCTCCCAGCCAGCACCCCTCTATGTGCCTCTGCGTCTCCCCTCTCATTCCTGGGTGAGATGGGGTTTGAAGGGTCCCCGGCTCCTGTGCACGTGCCTGTGTCCTATGAAAAACAAATAGAAAACGCAGAACAACAGGGACTTAGTGACATGTCTCTTTTCTTCTTCTTTGTCTTACATCTCAGACCTTTATCTCTAATCTGGCTCTTTCGGTAATACTCTGATGATGGTACTTCTCAGCCTACCTCAGTGATGGCTGCTCTGTTGATCTGTTAGAGCTTTCCCCTTTTCAATCTGTCCTACCGTCGAGAGACATATACATCCTCTTAACCCCAGGACAACATTTCATAACACTAACTTATGAGTTTCCACTTTGCTCTTCATCCCCCCTTTTCTCAAGAGGGCAGTAAAAGCTTTAGTCCCAATATTTCTTACCTGCTTCTCTTTTCTCATTCTTGTTTCAGCCAAGAAAGCACCAGACGGCTCAGTCATCGCCAACGGCTACTGCGACTTTTGCCTCGGAGGCTCAAAAAAGACCGGCTGTCCTGAAGACCTTATTTCCTGTGCGGACTGTGGACGCTCAGGTAGGGCACCGCTGAAGGGGATGATTGGCAGGAGGAAGGCTGTCCTCTGTTGATTCATACTGACACATTTCATTTATTGAACATGGAAATTGTTTGTTGGTGAATGTAAGTTTTGATGTTGATGCTGAAAACGGATGGACCATACCATTGCTTTCTTGTTTTTTCTATATCTTTTTTTTAGCCCATCCAATACAAGTCATGTACAATGTCTCTAAAGTCATTGGTGACAATTTAATGTAATATTTCAAATCTTCTTAGGATTTTTTTCCTTACTGTCTTCTTGACAAGCAATATTTCTGATTCAATAAGGATATTACATCTTAAAGGAAATTTTCTTCAAAAACATCTTTAATAAACACCTGATTAAGAGAAGGACACTGTTATTAAATGTGATGTCATGTCTCATGATTAAATTTTAGATAAATGATCATGATTGTTCATGAGTTGTAATGAAAAGTAAATATGCATGGCTGAGAAGCAGAATTTTTCACTTACATGGGCAGAGTGAACAAGATTAAATTAAAAAAAGATGAGACATAGATTTAAATAGAAACAGATGAAAAAGAAAGTGCACCCGCTTTCAATTCAAAAGTTCTTTCTATCGGGACATAATGAAAGATTATCTGTTTTTTTTACCAGGTCTTATTGTTAGGTTAATTCAAATTCAGTAAAGAAAAACGTGGTAAATATTCACTGAACATAAGGTAAACCAAAAAGCAAAAGAAGTGAGTGAAAAACTGAGCATAACATTACTTCTTCTAAAGGAATTACGTGGCAGCCAGGTGCAGTATTCAGGTGTTAAAACATTTCTACGGAGGAAAGACATCAGCAAAACTAATTTTGTTGCCTATCATTCTGGGAAGGATTATAAGGTAATTTCCAAATGATTTAGAGTCCATTATTCAACAATATAAAAGATAATTCAGAAGAGGAAAACATTTAGTACAGCTGATAATCATCCAAAGTCTGAATTTCCCCATTGTGGGACAATAAAGGTTTATCTTGTCTGATCTTATCTTAAGTACAGATGTCCCATCAAGTTTAGCTGAAGGTCAGACTGTAAAGAGCTACTTTAACAAATGATAAAGTTCATGACAGAACAATTAGAAAAAGTTTGGCTCATTTGCAAAGGTTACAGGAGAGCCTCTTCTCTGTTGAAAATAATAAAACGGCAGCTCAGCTTGTGTTTGAAAAACAACAAACAAGCAAGAAAAAGTGTAGCAATGTTCTTCAGACAGACAAAACAAAAGTAGACATGTTTGATCGTGATGCACAGCTTCATGTTTAGTAAAAACCAAACACAACATTTTGTTCATTTGTTTATTTTCATTCAACCTTTGTTTAACCAGGCAGATGCCTGAGATCAGACCTGGCCAACGTGGCTGCAGTAACACAAAGGAGGGGGTTACACAGGACAACACATTACACAATACCTAACAATATTAAAACACACATTGAGACAATATTTAAACAAAGAACATTCACCAGGTCAAGGCAAACCATGCAGTAAAGCACGATTAAAGGCAGAATATGTAAGATTTTCACTGTAAATGTATGTGAAAAATAATTAAACCATAATTAGAGAGTGAAAAAGAATGTTGTTTGTCATCATTTCACATATGATACTTTATCGAATTACAAAGATATTGATCCTTTTTTAACTTTTTATGGTGTGGAAACTTGTAATACCTGTGTTCCACCAGTAGAGTGAGTATAAGCCAGTTTATCTGCACTCTGGGTAATGTTTCAAATGATTCACCTCGCCAGTCTTCACGTGGAATAGAAAGAGCCAAGTTTGCAGATAGATTTCGGTTAATTAACCATCCCAGTGAGCAATAGACGTCTATTAGACATCTCGTCTAAGTTCACACCGAAATTCGCCCGTCTATAATCGGTCTATATTTTAGCCTGAATCTAGACGATAGAATTTAATTCACTAATTATTAAATATTAGAAGAAAAAAACAACTGCAAGTTGTATAAATGATGGCCAAATACTGGATTAAAATATTTTTAACAGTCATTGATCAATGTACAGTGTAGTTTAGATTTAGAAATGGCTAGTTTAAATTTAGACGGCTAAAAAAATTTAATTTTTAGACCAGTGTTAGACCGATTTTAGCCCAGACGTTTAAGGACCATTAAATGTTTATTAGACGTCTTTTAGACCGAAAAATGCTTGTTGTGGTTGCTAGTTTATTTTATAGAGAGCATGGATTAAGCCGCTTCAAAGCCAACAATATCACTGCCAGAGTCAGCTTCTGGTTAAAAAAAAAGAATAAAAAAAGAGATCTCTTTCCCAATCTCAATTGGTCACTTACAAATTCGACCTTTAAGCACAGGGGTTTGATGACTTGGGCTTTTTTTTGTGCAAGCTTTGAGTTGACCATGAACTCTGTGTATCAAAATATTCTACAGAGTCAAATTTGAGGCCATCTGTGATCCCAAGCACAGCAGCAAATCCAAAACAAAATGACTTCTTGTTAATAAGATAATGACTTACTGTAATGTGTCATGTTTTATATCTATGTCATTTTAAGATCCAGTAAGGACTTACCACGAATTAAAGAGGGTGCACTTTACATATGCCTGTTTAGTGCTGCTTTGGTAGGAAAACAGATCAGCCTACTCTACAGCTCTTACCACCAATACAGCACTGTCAGCTAACTTTACTGACACTAAAATATGAAATGATTAAATGTCTGTCTTTTTATTTTCCTTTTGTATTTTTTCTGTCACATGCCTTTAACCCTGCTGATCAGCCAGGTGTGATATTATAAACTTAGCATGAAACTTACATGGATGTTTTTCTGTGTGATAGTGTGTGTTTTACTTGTGAACACCAGAGGGTATTTCTTCTATTTGAGTAGTTTTACATATTGTTTTAATCTGTTACCCCATTATAAGCTTAACTTTGTTTCACAATGGGATGTGTTTGTACATTCTGGCTACATGTTAATGCAGAGATTGTGGTGTAAATGGTTCACATGACTGCATGTACTGTATATACATATACTGTACATATTTTCTTCAAATGTTTCTTTTCATTTGCAAAATAAAAAAAAGACAACAAAAAAAGAAAAAAAGATTGATGTGATTTGTAGTGAATGGGCTACTGCAAAACGCTGGTATGGTCCTTTTTTCTTTATAACCACTAATAAAGAAGAGAAACGAGAGTCAGAAGGTGAGCTTGACTTCATGCTTTTATTATCAGGATCATGTTACAAGATGTACCAGAAAAATTTGAATAAATACAGAAAAAGACAGAAGGGTCATTTTTATGGCAGCGAAGTGCTATAGAAAAAGACGGTGCATTTTCTCATTTAAATTGCAAAAAAAACACACTTTGTAACAAATTTGACTCAGATGTTAGTAATTTTTAACAGTTTTTTTCTTTTCAAAACAAACATGATTCATGTGATAGTTCAAAAATAGGGACTTCACTTCTGTTAAGTCCAATGATTCTCTTACGTTATGAATATAACTAAATGGCAAAATAGCAGTCTTACAAATGATTAGTTCTTCAAAACATCAATGCTGAAGTCCTTTTCACTTGTGCGACACAAACAGACAGATACAATAGCTGGAGTGTGTGAATAATTATCCTGAAACTACAAACACTGATAGTGAAAAACGTGTGGTTATGTGCTGGTGTGTACGTGTTATGTTTGTGTGTGTGTGTGTGTGTGTGTGTGTGTGCACCCAGGCCACCCGTCCTGTCTGCAGTTCACAGTGAACATGACGGCTGCGGTGAGGACTTATCGTTGGCAGTGCATCGAGTGCAAGTCCTGCAGCCTGTGTGGCACCTCTGAGAACGACGTAGGAGCTCTTTTCATACTACATGTTACCCCTAAACACAAGTGGCTGCACACACACACACATACACACACACATGAAACTCTATATACATGCATTCAGATTTAATGTGGACAAGCCTGTAACTTAGAGTATAGGTTAACGGATAGGGCAGGTGTAGGTGGTATTCAATCACTGACTTGGTGAAGCTTTGAGTGCACGACAATTAAAAAATGGCAGAAGGGTGATGTTTAATCACAGAGCCATACTGATGCCCACTGATTTCTTTCACATATAGATATTAATAAACAGGTGTGTACATTCATACAATATAACAGTTGTTGGGTCCTCAGCTTTGATTTAAAATCTGACCCTATGAAATGACATCTGTTGTTCTCTTCTGTTGCAGGACCAGCTGTTGTTCTGTGACGATTGTGACAGAGGCTACCACATGTACTGTCTGAGCCCTCCAATGTCAGAACCACCAGAGGGTATGCAAAACAATGCAATGTACAGCTGGTGTAAACAAGGAATGCAGCATCTTTATTGTTGGCACAGAAATCTTGAGGTGTCTGTACAGTTGTCAAAAGAGTGAGACCTGATCCAAATAGTTTTTTTTATTACACTTTCAAAGTAGAGAACTATGTAGCACTCAGGACTCTGCATCTCATGTGAATCTGAACCCGCCAGGCTGAGAGAGCCTTGTCGCTGTGGCTGGGATTGCAGATACGAAGCAGGCATATTTATTTGAATCAAACTGTCATTTGCTGTATAAGATGGCTGCCTCAGGATGTTTGATGGCGTTGTCATGGAAACGAGGAGTAGATAGACACTGTTTCCATGGATGAGGTGTTGCTTGCCTGAGGATACAGTAGCAATGCCACCTTGAGCGTTCAATAGGCAATGTTTTTAATTAGCAAGATGCCATTTTAGAAAGACATCTGAAGCTTCTTGTTGGTTTTCAACTTTTCATGGATTCTGGTGATGCTCCTAACCTATATATATATTACACTATGTGCTCACACAACACCTTCTGGCAGGATCCACATTCACTTTGAAGTATTAGGGTTGAGAGGTATGTTTTAGCTTCAGTTGCAAGTTGCTGTTTAATTAATGTCAGATATGTGGAGCCAAATTCCAAACCAAACTACTTGTTAAATCTCCTGCATCCACAGACCACAGGCACAGCGTGTGCCGTTTCAGTACAGAGCTTTAATTTACAGCGTTACTTAACGCTCTGTGTGAAATAGGGGATTAATCCGCAAGGCTTTACAATAGCCGTGATGAACTTCTGATCTGTGTGTTTTACAGGGAGCTGGAGCTGTCATCTGTGTCTGAGACAACTGAAGGAGAAGGCCTCAGCCTACATCACCCTCACTTAATCTGCAGAGCTCATCCTCTCAGCCCTTCATCCTCTCCCAAACCACTTCTCCGCCTCCCCCACCCCAGTGCTTCAGCACCCCCACCTCTCCCTTTAATCTGATCTGCTCGCCGCCACTTTCTCTACAATCTGTCCCTGTGACCTTTGAGCACACAGAGCACCCTCGGCGCTGCACCCACTCTTGAACGTGTCTCCAGTGGCGAGCCAACCTCCGTCCTTTTTTGTCACTCAGAGTCCCTGTTGTGCTTGACCTGAACCCGAGCTCCAACCCCAGCTTCCACCCTTCCTCATCTCTGCTCTGTCTCAGCAGAGGAATTCATCAGCTGGCAATGAGTTTGCTAGAAAGACACTCTTCAGCCCACCAAGGGCACTTCTGAGGCGTACTACTCCACGGGAACCCTCATAAGGGCCCTCGGATGAGCCCTAATGATCTTCAGCTGCAACTCAGTCAAGTAGAGAATGAGAATTAATAAGATGGCTAGGTGTTAGGCAGAGGACGAGGCAGTGAAGAGGCTGGGTAACCACGGAGCAGTGTGTTTCAGTGTTCGCCAACTGTGACATGTACACACGACCAAAATTTCTTTCACTCCCTCTGTCCTTCGTTGTGTATGGTGGAGCTGAGACGCTGAACTCTGTTCTGGCATTTGTCTGCAGGGCCACCCACCCTGTGCAGCATCCAAGCGGGAGTGAATTGTACAGAATTAAAACTGCTTTTCAAACTACACTCTCATAAAAGAACTCCCCTCAGTGAAAAGCAAGGAGCATCCAGTCAGGAACTCAGAACATCTCTGACCTCACCCTTCCCTCTCTCCATGCATGGGGTTTCCACAACTTAATGGCGCATTTTTTGGGAATGGCTCCAAAGGCTTTAGTGCATGGATGTGGTCTTCTGATTAAAAGGTAGAAGGATTTTTCTATAATCAGTTAACTCAGATCAAACTGCATCTGGAAAAATGACAATTTAGGCTTTGCATCTCTCAGAAATCCTTCATCTGACCTGTATTTCCACCCCGTCCTCCAATCAAACAAAGACTATGAAGCCAATGCAAGACTGAAACACTCCTGGTGCTTGGTGTGTATTATGTATGTGTTCAGAATGTAGGATCAATGTGTGGACAATGCAGATCTTTGTCTGGCTCTTGCAGAGGCCTAAAAACACATTTTGTATGATTGCTTTTTTTTAAATTTTAATTTCATTCATTTGCATGTTGTTATCTCAATTGTTTTTCAAGAAAACCTTTTGATTGAAATTGAAAAGAAAGCACACTTAATTCGCAATAATGTGTTTGTGATATGAACTCTTTGGCCAACCTTTATGTGTGTTTGTGTGGGTTTATTTGAGCCGTACATTAACTGTAGCCAGCTCCATGCCAGATGGGATCTGTGAGAGGACAAGAGCAGCAGAAAAGTGATGTGAATGTAAGGAAAGTCAGCATTTATCCACATGCTTTGGTTCAAGCGAGTTTGCTGTTTTTACCCATTCATGCTGAGTTTAGCAAAGTGTAGCTTTTATATAAGTTTATCAAAAAGGAAACATGAAAAAGTTTGATCAGAAATTTTGTGACCTTGAACAGATAAGCAAGTTAGATATGACACATTCCTTAAATCATTCATGCAAGATAAATTTGTGCAGATGTCTTTTAAAATAATAAGAAATGGAAAAGGTGTGAATGAATATAGTTTGTACCTCCATGGAAAATCATTGTTAAGTTTGAGATTTGTTTCTTATTGTACTGTTACAGAAGCCATCATCCTCTGTCTCTACTGGTATTTAACTGAATATTACACTAATTTGTTACATACTGACACCTGCTAAGGAGCCAGCATACACAGGGTTTCCCCAAAGTGTCATGTTTAGATGTACAGGGCTTCCTGAGCTGGTAGCATGATAGTGTATGGATGCATTACCATAGCAACTTGTTTTCCTAATCCTAACTAAGTGCTTTTAATGTGTAATGACGTTGTAATACCAGTAGAGCAGAAAGAGTAAAAATATAGATAAAAAAGGAAACAAACACATCTAGTGCTTGGAAGATCAACAATCCTTCCAACCCTGTTATTCACAGTTAGAGAGGGAGTTCTCTTAAGAGATTCAGAACCTCCTTTTTATTTTCTTTTTTTATCCCCTAATATGTATTCGCTAATTTCAGTTTTAAAGTTTTAATTTAACCAAATCAGTCTAAAGAACTCGTTCAGAAATCTGCTGGGTCATTCTGCTGGTATTTCCAAGTCCATCCTCCTGCTTTATTGGCATCAATTACTTTCAGAGTGTTTTAAGGCTGTTTAGAGCTGTCTATGATTGCTGATTGTTGGTTTCTAAGGCAAGGCAGGGCAAGTTTATTTATATAGCATATTCCATACTGAAAAGCAATTCAATGCATTTTACAAAACAAAATTAAGAAATAAAGAGAAATAGAAACCATGCAGAAACAATTTAAATTGTATGAAGACATAATTAAAAGAAAAAAAATCCTATAAAATAACTAAATTGAAATGATTGAAATCAAGCAACAGTCTAGGTAAGTTAAAAGCTAACATGCAGATTTCATGCAGAGGCGCATGCGAATAGAAATGTTGTTAACATAGATTTAAAAGTGCTGACATCTGTTGATTCTCCACTGGCCGTTTGTTCCACTTGTTTGCAACATAACAGCTTCTCCATGTTTAGTCTGGACTTTGGTCTGGACCAGCTGACCAAAGTCTTTGGTTCTAAGAGCTCTGCAGGTTTTATATTCTCTGAACAAAGTGATACATACTGATTGTAGACTATCAGTAGGGTTTAAAAAAATCTATTCTGTGACTGACTGTAAGCCAGTATAAAGATCTTAAAACTAGTGCAATGTGTTCAGATGCTTTAGTCATGGTTAAAACTCAGCAGCAGCGTTCTGAATGAGCCGTAGCTGTTTGATGCTCTTCTTGAGAAGTCTTGTTAAAAGACCATTACAGTTATCCAGTCTACTAGGTATGAACCCATGGATCAGGTTCTTCTGGTCTGTTTGGGTGACAAAACTTTAAATTTTATTCATTTTTTGAGTTGGTAAAAAGCTGCCTTGGTGATGGCTTTGATGTGGATGCTGAAAGTCAGATCTGAGTCTGTTAATACTCCAAGGTTATGAACTTTTTCAGTTATTCTAAGCCAGAGTTTCAAGGCATTTCCCAGTGTTGACTCTCTTCTCTTTTCTACCAAACATAATAATTTCAGTTTTGTGTTAATTTAATTCCAGGTGTTTATTTGTTCTAGACACTGACACAATAATTCTTTTGGGCTGCCGTTGTCTGATAACAGAGATGCATAAAGTTGTGTATCATCCACATAACTGCTTTAATTGATGTTAAAGTTCTGTCACATTTGACCCAAACAAAGCATATACAGTACAAGTTTAAAAGAAGAGGCCCAGGAACTGACCCCTGGGGGATTCCACAAATGATCCTCAAGATCACTAAACATGTCATAGCTCTAACAAGGTGATTGAAGTATGAGACCATTCCCTCTAAAACCTTTTTTTTTTCTTTTCTTTTTTTAAATTAATGATGGGAAACAAAATGATGAACTAATTTTGCCTACCCTCATTAACAGAAAATGTTATACTTTATTTATCTTTGCACTCTACTTCTGTAACTTGTCACAGTAAAATAAATTTTGGCCCAAACTTTAGCAATGAAGTTAAATAAGCAAAATGTCAAATAAAAAATCTTGTCCAAAAAAATCTCATGCTCTGCATCATTGTTAATGGTGGTCAACATCTTAAGCAATACAATAATAACAGGTCATTAAAGCCACTAAAGTAGGTACTTCCTGTGTGAGTACTCACATAATCAACCGAAACATCTGCAAATCCTGCATAGATATTGCCGTAACATTATCATTACTGGTTTCATATTCACACATTCTCAGGTTAACGTGACTATAACAAATGGAAGCATTTGCCTGATTTTTGTCTCTGTGGGCTACATAGATTAAGATTGCATTAACAATTTAAATAGGTTGTACACCAATTTTCTTTGTGTCCTGCAAATTATTTTACCACCTGTTTCATAAAAGCAAAAAATAGGTAAGAGATGTTCTGCACTTGCATGTAAGAGGACAGATAAATCTGGAGATGGACTTTGTTATAATGGGTTTAATATGCCAGCCAGCATACATGTTTGAGAAGAAAATATGTTTTCTTTATTTTCTTTATTTTTTAATTCAACACACAGATCCATTTCATAATCCTCAACCTGTTTGACTGGGCTTCTCAAGGCCACTTCAACGGACATGATAGATAGTTGGAGTGCAAGCGCTGAGTTAAAAGGATGCATTTGACATTTCTCATTTGTCAGTACAGAGACAGCTTCCATTCATTGATCTGTTAGTTTGGTAACTGTAGCAGTAAATATGATGACTTCATTGAAGGATTCTAATCTGCATTTTAAGTGGAGTTTTAGGTTCTGTAAAAAAAAAAAAAAAAATGAAAAGGCTCTGATTTAGTTGTCTTGGGTTTGAATGAACATCCCATTTTAATGCTGCATCGTGTCTCTAACAGGACATTTGTGAGATCAGTAAGCTTGTGAGGAACTATCTAAACTCGAGTTGTGTTTGCCATCTGATAGAGAGGAACAACTGGTGCAAATACTGTGCTACCCCCTTAACCCAGGGTAACTCCACTGTTGCATGAATGACACTTAAAATGTTTCTCATTTTATATTTTGATATGGTCATCAATGGTTTTGTAAGTAATGACAAAAAAAGATCTTAAACTTATTTTAATTTCCTGTTTGTTTCATGATTTGTTTTCATAATTTGTAGATCTGTATTTTATTTGTTATTCACTTTTTTGCATATTGCACAGTGTGGCTGCATTTGCTCCTCAAGTGTGTTTATGCCTTTGTGTGTAATTGTATGTGTGTGCGAGTGTATAACCACTGGGTCAGAGTAAAGCAAAGCAAACCAGATTAGCAAATGGTTACTGTTCCTCATCAGTGGGGCCAGTTGAATGGCACAGCCCTGTAGAGCAATGCAATGCTAACTGCAGATAACACTAAAACTGTACATGAGTGTACAGAGCTCACACATGGCACTTGGATTTCATTTGATGGCATGTTAAAACTGTGGTATTTTTGCTCACAAAACCAATCCAAATATTGTTTATTTCCTCTAACCAATCAGAGCTAACACCTAGACTTGAAGTGTGCTTGAGTAGAAATGTTTTATGATGATTCATAGACTGAAAATAATGGAAATATTTGTATCTTGAATGGCGTGTGAAGAAGATGTAAGTGTGACTGAAAAGCCTTTATATCAGGAGCTTTCCTGGCACTTGATAGGAGAAACATGCTGGAGTCAAACTGATTTTGATTGTACTCTTTGGGGAAGCCATGTTGGGGCTTTGGGGTGGTATGACGATCTAAAGAAAGTCGAGCCTTCCCTTTTTGTAAATGGACAAACCAAGGTGAGGGTGATGATTTGGGAATGGGGGTTTGGGATCAACTAAGCCACACCAGGAACCTTCAGGCCTCATGTTCCCTCCATTAACCCCCCCCCCGTCTGCCCTGATCTTAGGCTGTTTGGGTGGCTCCATCAGAGGGTCGAGACTTAGGGCCAATCTCGGCCTCAACTGTAAATTGCTGTTCTGTGATCTTGCTTGCACTTTTTTTTTTTTTTTGTTTGCTTTTTCAAAAATATGAAACTAATTGTAAGTGTGCGTGTGTGTGTGAGTGAGAGAGTAAAAAGGGCGGGTGCACTTTTTATTTTTAATCTTTAAATTTTTTCAATGTGATTGTTGTTAACAACACTGGATAAAGATGAGTTTTTGATTTGTATTTTTTACCTCGAGAGGAAGATGAAATCTTCCTGGACATTTTTTTACCCCCTTTCTCTTCCGCTTTCTCTCTTTCTGTCTGGTACCTGGGAATGCTTTGAATTGTGGACTGCGACCGCATTGTCGCCATCACTGCTGTCAGTCATTCTCTGTGAATTCATTCGGCTTTCTCAATTTACCCAGTTTTTTCTCTCCTCTCTTGACTCATTTTTTTTCCATTAAAAAGATGAGATTGAAAAACAAGCTACCTTTGTGTTGTCATTGTGTGGGTTTGTGCAATATTTACTGTTGTTCCTGCGGTACATATTTTTTGAATATTTGTGTGTTTTTGGACAGCGTTCTGTCTCTGTCTAGTCTGCTTATCTGTGTTGTTGCCAACTAGGGCAGCTTAAATTTTTTTTTTCGGGGGGGGCAGTTCTTTCACATACAGTTATACTGGCTGGCAGGGTGCTGAGGCCAAAACTAACAATATTTCATCTTCTTTTCACCTCTTTTGACTGTGCAGATTGCAGTCTGGCAGAGAAGTGTGTTCAAAGTAGGCTTTTAACCAGAATAATAAATTAAGCACTTCTCAGATAAAAACATACTAAGCAAACCCATGCTTTCTATTTTCTGCGCCACACTCCTATTTATTTTAACCTAGTCAAGCGTCTGAAGATGATAAAATAGGCTGCAAATGAAGAAATGATTAAAGAGCAGTATCGTTTTGCCAAGCTGGCCTGCAAAACTTGGAGAGGGGGGGACAAAGGAGCCCTATTGTCCACAGTTGTTTTCAAGCAGCACTGCAGAAACAAATACACTTTGCTATTCAGGGCAGGTACACTTTTTATTTGGGATATATTCCTAGAGATGAGACATTCATCATAACTGGCGTGTTGGCCAAACCTGGCTGTGCAGCAGCAGCAGCAGGGTGAAGTCAAGCCCATCAACAGTTCCATTTTTTTTCCCCCTTCCTTGCTTCCTTTCAGAAGACAGAACACAAAATTCTAGTGCTGGGGGTGAATATACTGTAGGTATTTTTAACAGTATCCTCCAAAAAAGCCACAATTCCTTCATCCATGCTTTGGCAGAATTCCAACCTTATCCAAAAGCTTGCACACCACCCCCAACCCCAGCCATCCTGTGCATACAGAAACCCACACAAAAACGCCTGTGTGCCACACACAAATTCAGACATGTGTGCAGGCAGACATGCACTTTCACACAAAA
>JAPMNP010658361.1:3170-13647 GCA_029874935.1 Atherina boyeri | reverse complement strand
CTGGAGCGTTTACTGACTGGGAATTAAGTTAGTAAGTAAATTATTAGAATTTTATTGCTCCATCACTGATTGAAGCTAGTCAAGGTGAAAATCTGCCATTTCTGATAGCCACCTTATAAATTCATGCAGTACTTAAATTTTACAGAAACAAAAGCAGGAGTCAGAAATGCATAAGTCTGAAGCTTAACTAAAAGCTGTTTAATCAACTGAAGCTTACGTGAATACATTTTGTTATATTCCAATTTCGGGATCGTCAAGGCTATTAAATTTCAGTCAAAGGGAACTTTCCATCTATCCATCCCATCCATCCATAACCACTTATTCAAAAGCAGGGTAGCTGGGGACCAGCTGCTACCAGCCGAGAGCCAGGTTACACCCTGGATAGGTCGCCAGTCGGGAACATACCAGCTTGCACCAAATCTCATGGCAATCCAACCTCAGTGGTACCACTTCATCCAGAGAGCTCTTAGTAACAAGATAAACACGACTCCTTTCATGTCCTTGGTGGTGCCACCACATCTGTTATTCATCTTACCCATCTCATCAATGTGCAGAGTCACATGTGTTAGATACCAGGCTGCTCAGTTTGGTGCAGGACTGGAATAGGATTGTTAGACACATACTAGATTACTACATATCCACTACCTGTGTGAGTTATGACATACAGTGACAGAAATCCCCTTACTCGAGATAGAGGTGATGTTTTTAGGTGTTTGCTTTATGTAAAGCCGTGGAAATCTTAAAGTTATGATTCAAAGAGGACCGACTTATACACCAAAAATGGTTGATGGGTAGATTAAAATAGCTTGTAAATTACATCTCAACTGTAACAACTCTTACAAAAAATGGTGAACATTTGACATTAAACTTATTAAGAAGTCTTAAATTGGGCCCTGTTGTACATCAAAGGCTTAAAAGCTGACTTTTGAGGTCCTTCTCAGGATCTTACCGTAAGTCACCCAGGCTTTCTCCCTGCTTAGTGGGAAATAACTCAATGTGCTTGGAATCAAAGTGAGGTAGCATTGTTCCAGCTGGCGGAAAAAGGGGAAATGAAGATGGAGTGGTTTGATTTCATTTGTTAGCAGGTGCATCCATTTTGTGTTCTCCCCCACACCCATCTCGCCTCTCTCAGTCAAAGCGCTTATCAGAAATTCGACACCCCAGTGACAAATTGAGCCTGCGATTAAAGGGAGAAAGAGGAAAGCTTTGTTAAGTGCTGCTGATTGGGATCCCAGGCTGCCCTCACACATGTGAGATGTGTGTTTGCGCATGCATGTATGTATGCCTGGTACAGAGCCAGGAGCAGCACACAGCCGTCACCTCCTCTCCCATTTTCCAGGTGTTCCCACGGCTTACATTTCTGCTCCGAGTACTCAGCAAACAGAATGAAATCAATGCAGCTGTTCGCCCGTCTCTTCCCCTCTCACTTACACACACAAATCAGAAACCACACAAACGCAAATTCATATACACTGGTGATTTTCCCCTGCAGGAATAATGACCTCTTCTGGTATTTTCAGTACCTTCTTATTGACACGTACACTGTGTTTAACAGGGAAGAAAAAAAGTTAAGACTCTGTGTTTGTCCCACTCAGACCCATATTATTGACCCAGCATTAAGCAGTCCTGGCCTGTTTGCTAGCACTGGGCTGATTTAGATGGAGGGAAAAAGCAGAGCAGCTCTTCTAGGAAGAACTGTGCTAGCGCTGACTCTCACAAATCATCCTAAAAGGGCTTAACACACAAAAACAGCTTCCAAAGCAACACAGGGCTGTTGTGAGAGATTTATCCACTGTGCCATTATACTAACAGGCCTTTCTCCCATTCCAGCTATAATAAAACTAAATAAAATATATATATATACAAACACATAAACACACACACACACACACAGTACATATGCAGAAAATTCACAAACTATTCAACCTTTAAATATTCAACCCTGAGAAAAACAATGTGACACATTGCTCACTTGCTTTATTTCAGTTACCTTGAAGTCTTAACTGTGATGTGGGAGATAAAAGATGCCAGTGATGTAAGAGTTCCAGTCATTTTAAGAAATTAAAGACTTAAATTAATCAGAGTCACTTAATCATTAATATTGCCATCTAAAAGAATATTAGCAAACCGGAGCCTCATCTTTAACTCTGGTATGTATAATAAAGTTTTATCGTAAAATCTTCCGGTGTCAGGGATCGTTTCTTTGTTTTTAAGAGGAGGAGGATGTCTTAAATGCAAACCAAAGAAAATGCCCCAAATCTTTACTAACGTGCACTGGCTCAGTCTGCAGTAGTGGATTGCTGAGGTATAGGTCTGGTGGTGATGCATAGATCTTTCTTGGAGAAAGTCTTTGGGCAGTGTCCAATAAATGCATCATCACACATTTTATCATTCTGTTTTTGTGAATATCCATCCCATCTAACTCACCGTATCCCCTTCTTGAAAGGGACTTTGTAAGATTGTTAAGAAAAGTGCAAGAAAAACTAAACTTTCTCCTTATTATCACATTTCAGTAAAAAAAACAAATCCTTACATGCCAATATAACTGCTGCGTATGCATCCAGTAAAAGCTCCATCTACAAAATATTAAAGGTAAGCCGGCTCCATGGTAGTGTGTCTTCCAGCAAAACCTAACAAAACTCCTACATATCTGCAGACCAGCCCAGGAAAAATAAGATCTTTCTGCACTGGACAGGGCTGTGTGAGATGCGTTTCTTTTCGCCTCTGGCAATACACAAGACATTTGTGGTTTCTCTTTCGTCTCCCGAGCATATGTGAGCGCCTGTCCACCCCCAGCTCTTTCCCCAGCAGACAACAGCTCGGGGTACCAGGCAGCCAGGCGGTGACTCTATGGAGAGCCAGGCAAACACAGGCTCGGCATGGCAAACATTTCACCTCTGTGTCTGCATGGGAACATCTGGCCCTTCCGGGCTCAAAGGGCCATCTGTCTGTCTAAATGTGAGCCTACACACAATGTAGGTGTATCCTGTTGTAGTCATGGCACCAGAGTTTTCTTTTTTACTCCTACGCAGGTACTGGTAGATATACCAAAACAGTCACTACAATTTCAAGGCAAGCAAGGAAGCCAAATATTTTTTTAAACAAGAGCAAGACTCTATTAAAATTATTAAATTACTGATTTAGCTGCTTCATTTTGGTATTCAACTATAGCCTGGCATTTATTGTAAACTTTCTAGGACAGAAATACATCTAAATATGAGTATTAAAAGCTACCAATGTGCCAGATAGATGTGCATTTTCTGTAAGAATAGCTGCAGATACATCAATTTTAATTGTTTAATTTTGTTTATTTTTTTAAAACCAATTTTGGACCAGATTGTGTAAGAAAAACCTGAAAATAATTGAAAAATCTAAGAAAGAAAAATTGTTGACAAAATTGATGCTACAAAAAAATATGTTTTTGTGGTGTTCAAACTATTTGTGTCTGGTACTCGCAACACTAGAGACATACCATGATTTGGTTGCATTCAAATTCTGCACTGCCTGCTTGTAAAGATGTGAATAAATACAAAGATTTATCTTGTATGTGGCTTTAGTATGAAAATTTTAGAGATTAACTTCAAATCTTCAATATCTTCTTTTTGCCTGCACCAGTGAGACAAAATCAGACGGGTAATAGAGTTAACTCTGCTGATAAAAACTGTTTCCTGTCGATCCTTCTCTTTTTCTCTCTTGCATCATGCCCGCTTATACAGATCTCCTGTGGCTGTCCAATGATTCAAGACTGATGAGGCTTGCTCAAAGGTCTATGCCATTGAACACAGCATTAATGCACCCAGCAGCAAATTTTTTGCCATCGACCCCAGTTCCCTGCAATAAGGACACAGCCATCAATCAGGCTGAGATAGCCGACACCAGACACGGGCTGATGAAGTAGGGGACTTTGGAGCTAATGACAAATGGATCTCTCAGATATGGTCACAGTATACTATGACAATCTGCCGAGAACACTTGACCTTTAAAAAAATCCACAGCCACTTTTTAGCAAGCACTGTGCAATGCAAAATAAAAAAGCAAAAAAAAAAGCAAAAAAAAGCTCTGAATATGCAGGAGATGTTGAGGTTAAAAAAAGTGTGGTTATTTGTGTGAGAACTTTAGTGTCCAGCTGAGAGCCTCATCACTGTCGGAGCTAGTCCTGACCGGCACAGCCCTTCTCTTTTCCCACACCAAAGCGCGGGGAGTGACCTTCAGCAGGCCTGCTAGTCCTGCTAATTGGGGTCTCTACAGAGCACAGCAATCCACCCCCCTCACTGCGCTGGAAACAGGACTGTGGGGCAGAGGGAGCGAAAAATAGCAAAGGACTATGTTGTCCGCGTGGTGGTAAACAGAACAAAGAAAACAGAATTCGAGCTTCAATATGCAACCTCAACAGGCAGAAAACGTCACTAAAAGAGGATAAGAGAGTCGATTTTAACACTGAAAACAATAATGAAATAATTACTAACTAAAAAAGTTCTTATAAAATTAAAGAAAATTGAACAAGATGGAGTACAACTGAATCTAAATATAATATTTCATACAACCTCACTACATAATTCAAACTATAGTTATCAGGCAATATGTAGTCCATGAAAATAATCTGACATATTTGGATTTTTGTTATGGAAACAATCATACAAATACAGAATATCCATGATGTATTAATAACTGATGAGCAGAAAACTCACAACTGGGAAGCTGTGGGTGAAAGGATGAAAAATAATCAGATATATTCAATCAAAATCAAATAGGCTAGTCATGGCAACTTTGAAATGTTTAAGTAATTATAGGCTTTGTTGCATTTGTTTTTGTTTTTTTTTGGCTTTGTTGCCAAAAACAACAATAAGCTATGGAGTTAAAATGTTGATGTATATAGTCTATCTCACCAAGGTCTGAAGAAGAGACTGGTAAAAGTTATTTTAGTGTCTGAACACCAATTAAGCATTAACAAATCAAAACTGTTCAATTTCACAATAATATTTAGAGAATACAAGTTTTATCTCTTGGCCGACAGGGTCGATGCTCTGCTCTCAGGAATGTGGATAAGACAGCGACACAGTTCATTTAGAGCAGGTTCAGGCTGGCTGCAGCTGTGCACTTTGCCTTTGCCAACACATCATCATATCGGGGCCACTTCCTATCAGTGATCAGCGCTCAGTTAAAAAAGAAAAGGGAAGAAAATGTGCAGGAAGTCATCCTGTAAAAACAAGATACAGAAAGCTTTTATGTAGGGAAAGAGTAACTGAATCACTCCAGTTTGTTTTTTTCTTTTTCCCACCAGAAAGTGTTTGAGGGGAAACAACTTTTTGGAGGAATTAAAAGGACACACTGTTAACCTGGTAACCATTTTAAAGTAGGATTGCGATAGATCCAGTGAATGAGACTTTGAGCGGGAATGGTCGTGAATAGAAAGGTCTGCATTTAATTTGCTAATCCATCATTTCAATTGTAGTCTGTAACAAAGGGAAAGGAGAGTGGTGGGGCATTCGGAGGCAATGGAGCATGCTGATGGGTGCGTGTGTGGTTCTCCATGGAGCCAGAGAGGCCGTGGCCCTTGGCCCTAAAAGCCCAGCCAGCACTGAGGAGAATGGGCTCTGATGAGCTCAACGCAAGCAAGACTAATCCCTTCATGTCTAAAGAATTGTTTAACTATGTTTGACTGATTAACCCAAACCCCTCGATTCCACTTACAATCTATTTGTTCAATCAAGTCCCCTGCTCTCATCATGCTGCAGTGTGTGGGTGGTGATGGCGAGGGAGAGAAAGAAAAGAGACGGAAGAAGATGGAGAGAAACAAAAGGGGCAGCAAACCAATAGATTCAGCAGAGGAATATAAAAGTCAAAAGGACAGATTTTTGGTTCAACTTGCAATCGTCAAAATGCACATAGCACATGAATTCCTGCGAACCAGCTGTTGCCAACATTCAAAAGGTCACAGAACTATTAGCTTAAGAGATTTCAAGTAGAAAGACTGCAGCAGTGAGTTAGCATACCCCATCGACATTCTGGTTTTTACAAGGTTCATGGGAAAAGGAAATTTAAAGGCACTGTCCCCTGTGTGGAAAAGAGGTTGCCAGGAAGATTAACCCAGCTTCCTTTTATAGCCTCTGACAAGAGGTTAAATCAAACATTACACTGCCTGAAATGTCTCCTAGTAATTAGATCAAGAATATTACTCTCTCTTCTTCCTCCTGCAGAGTGCAGCTGATCAAAGCCTAATGATGGTGTCAGTGCCATTGGCAGAGCTGGCTGGGTAAATCTCCCCATCGGGATGGCAATCTGTCAGGGCAGCAAGCCCTGCTAAACAGCACAGGACATGAATACAATGGGGCTTGACGCAAAGTGGGCTAAATGAACCACATCCTTTACCAACAAGCGATCCATCAGCTGTGCATCATTAAAATTCATCTCTTTGTTTTGGGTCTGTGATGGTGTGTTTACATGTACATAGTCAGCAGAGTGGTGTGCAGTAAGAGAGATATTGTTGACATCCGTGGGCTTTATCCACCATAACAGTGAAACTCACAACCGGTGTATCTGCTGTACTTCAGTGGCAGAGGACATCTAAGCAGCACCTGGTCCCTTGATGGGGTGAGGGGGGCTACTGGCTATTAATTACAGAAAGCCGACACGCAGCTCGGGCAAACCCTCGCAATGAGACCCTGAGACGTCAGATACACNAAAAAAAAAAAAAAAACACGACCTGCCTCGGGACTCTTTCCACACAAGTACTTTCAAGTATGTCTTTCATATTGTGGCCCACCCTTCTTCCTTTGCTTCTATCTCAATCACATTCTGCAGATGTTACACTACTTCAGGGGACAATTTCTGACTAATGTGAAATGGTTGTGCAGTAGCATGATAAAAGTTGACATTTTCCTTTTCTAATCCAATGCTTCCTTTGTCAACAACCTTGCCTTTTTAATGTGCGGGCTGCAAATACATCACACGTAATGGTCAATGTCATTATTTGCTCTCAAACTCAATGGTTACAAACAAAAGGGGGAAATGGCGGGAGATATGCCAATCATTTAGTGTTGAAAGATGTCTGACAAAGAGAGGCCCTAAAAACCTGACAGCTTTTCTTTTCCATGTCAAGCTGCAGCACTACAAGCTCCTGAAAAAGAGGCCCTGGACAACAGACACCTGCAAGAGAAGAACTGACCCCAATCTTAACCCCACACAGGTGGTGCAGCTCTAACACAGGAGGAGTGAAGACAAGAAAGTGTCTTTAAGCCAGCTTTCAGAGATCATTTGGACAGGAACAGACACATCAATGTCAACAAAGTGCCATATAACAAACATATTATTGAAGAAGCCCTGTTCTTAGCATAGACTACAAGCATCTGATGGTTTGAGAGCACAATCTTGAATTGAACTGTGGCAACACTGTAATGCTGTAGGGTTTTTTTGTGCTTATAGCATCATCAGGAGATGGAATAGCTTTTTCAAACTTCTCAATGGGACAAAAGGGAATGTAAAAAATGAAGAAAAAATATACATGTTATTCAAAACAGCAGTCCTAACAAAAAATCCAGCAAAGATAATCTCAATACACAAAATCCTTTTGCGAGAAAGAAAAAAAACATGACTCCTGTCTGACTGTTGCAGAGCTGAATTAAACTACACAGCTGAACTATGTTCTGTGATTACAGCCAACATCCCCCTGCAGAGTGACAACCGCATCTCTGCACATTCCAGGAAGCCAGCTGAATACAGCAAATACACCAGAGAGGAGGAGACATAAACAACGTAAGCTAGTTTGAAAGCTGCAACGATGTTTACTGTCTCACTAAGTGCATTTCATCCCCTCTGCTTTCACAGCAGCAGTGATATTTCAGCATGCAGTACAGAGGGGCCGCTGATGCCACAGGTCTGTGCACAGAGGCCTCAGTCACAGGCTGGAGAGAATGTTTGGACAATGTAGGTGTCAGACACACTGCCTGTCTGGAATAACGATTCTGCTCAGCTGCTTCAAAACACCCTTAAGTTCCTTAGGTAGTCCAATAAAAAACTAACTTGAAGGTTTTTCCACTGTAATTGCTGAAAACCTCAGAAGAATTTCTGCCTTGCTTAAATTGGTACTTCGCTATCAGGGAGAGAGGTCTGCATTTGCTTCAAACAGGCACTGAATGACATGCCAGAGATTAGCCTCTGAAGGTCACAGTCTTAGCCTACCCTTTCAGCCGCTTTTCACAACAGAACCTCAGGCCCTTTTGAACAACAGGAAGAATGTCATCTGGTTACTTTTCAAGGCACGGAGATACCATTCACTGAGTCCAACAATGGCTGCAAACAGGACCAGAGGGTTAGAAGGTTATAAAGGACCCCATTCTAAGCACCGCTTGCTCTCCAGTACACTGCACGCACACAGAAAAACACACCCACACACTGAGGCCTGGAGAAGTGGTGTAACCCATGATAAGAGGGTCATGGCAAAGTGCCTTGCACTGACCGCTCTCCACAACAGCTCTCTCAGCTCAGCCTCCATCCCTCCCCAGCACAGATCCAGACGAAACATCTGAGCTCAAACCGTTTTGTCAGGCCTCGAGAGGTATCCCATGTTTCGCCATTTTAGAGAGGATAACTATATGATTCCGCAATCATTCAGGTCCCTGTTCAACATCAAAGGATAGGAAAAAAGAAAAAAAAAATCCACATAACTACTCTTGCGGCAAGAAAATAAAAATTTGTGATTTTAAATCCTTTAAAAACATAGTTTCAGTGTACATAGTACCATAAGATAACTACAACTAGGAAAGGACTGACATCTAACCATGCACCATAGATCAAACTGATCTGACATCACCCAGGTTGTAAAGCTTGTCCCACAAAGCCCCTCATACAACAAACAGAGGCCAAACACTTTACCAACTTAGTCTCTAATGAATCATCTGAAATATTCAAAATAAAGCCCAATTAGCCAACGGCATTTTACATCTCCTCCCTCTCTAATCCTTTCGTAGCTTAGCCTTATCTAATATCTGCGCCAGCTATGACACTTTGAGCTCACTCTGCCTCTATCCCTTCCACATGATATCCCCTGCAGCTTTACTGCTGCTTTGTTGTGGCATTCTTTCTGACCTCACAGAAAGGGTCAGACTCTGAGCTTCTCTGATGGTAGCTAATGATGTCCTGATATGTACAGTTGGCATGGGCATTGGAAAACTGCAGCAATAACTGAGGACATGCTAATGGCATCTATTAGGATTACTTAAGAGTGACATGGGACTTGCCTGGCAACCTCGTATTACAAAGCGTTTGGTATTTCGGGTGGAGAACGTCAGTGTAGGGTCAGTGATCCGATTGAGACAACCTTATCTTGTGCCATAAACAGATAACGGTATCTGTCCTGCTCCTCTGCTGTTCCTGTGAGATGGAGGTGGATAAACAACTTTGTCATCTGCAGTGTCTCCGACAATCCTGATCAGACAGATTCTGTCTTAGATCAAGTCATCCTGGTGCACCGACTGCTCTTACACCTAAAAATGTCACCAGAGGGCTTAGATTCCTCCATGATTACATTTAAGCTAAAGACATAACAATTTCAGAAATCCCTTTGGTCCTAGTGTTTGTAACGTCACCCTTTGGCTTAAAGCCTCAGGTTTGCTGATTGCACAAACTACCCAGCAAGAGTAGAGCTTTTAACTCTAATTGGTCCTGCCAGCCAACGTGCAAATCTATGCACAAAAAAGCCACAAAGAAAACAAAAAACATCACTAACAAAGAGTATCTTGAAATCGGGCCTATCGCCTTCAGTCACTGTAGCGAAAATAACCCCAATAACTTGCAGCCATAGCTCTGCAAGTCTGTTCTTTATCTCTGAGATATCCCGAAATTTGCCCATCATATCCTAAACACCTGATCTAATATGCATCATGAGGTTAGTTATCATTTCTGAGCCTGACATTTGTGCTACCAAACATCTGCTCTGTGTCTGTAACCACACTTAAAGACATCAGGTGGTCTCACAGAGTTTCTCCAAGTGGAGAGTGGCTCAGTGAGAGCGTGGACTGACAGCTGCGCTAGTGACTGGAGGACCGAAAGGTGGAGCTGGCTTGAAAATAATCGGTACCTGGGAAATCTCTATCCTGCTGCCCAAGAGCAGGGGGCAGCCCCATTTAGCAAATGGATGATATTCAACAAATGCTGCACTTCTAAAAATGACTAGTTGAGGAAAATTAAAACCTGCTATTGCACATGAAACGCTCCAACAACACCTGGGAGAGATTTAGCATGCACAGGCTCCTGCTGGAGTATGAAAGAAGCTAAATGTATTGCATCAGGAGAGAGCATGCGGTTACACATTTCCAATTCAAGTACCGTCACTAAAATGTTCCATCAAATCACTGGCTTTGAATAACCCAAAATGAGCATCAGCCAAGTGGCTCATTCCAGCACAGAAAATCATCACTTCAAAAATATGTTGGTTAGCCAAGTGATTTCACAGTCAACAATCACAGAATCAGGACTGTCA
>JAPMNP010658356.1:0-20420 GCA_029874935.1 Atherina boyeri | reverse complement strand
ATAGGTGATTTACCAAATTTCCAGACCTCATGAAGACCAGATTATTTTTTTAAATTTTATGTCATGACACTTCAAAGCTCAACATTAAAGTAACCTTCTTTCTTTTTCATGACTTAAAGCATTATAAATGACAAATTAGTCAGTCGATTAGTTTATTATGATATTTTATATGTGTGAAAGCTACAATAGTTGTAATTATGAACAGTAATAAAACAAAATCAAAACAACCGTTTTTCCCGCAAAAAACACCTGCACACCTGTGCTTGTAGTCATTCACCATTTACTGACACAACATTACAGTGTTCACAACCAAGCAGCATGAAACTGTACAAAGGCTTCTTTGCATCATGTATGTGTTTAAGAAAGGCCAAGGAGCAGCTATAAGAGCAGAAGGAATGATTAATAATTAACACACCCTGATCTTTGCAATGATACTGACACACGAGTGTGGCCTGATAAGACAAGGAAGACGCCATGACCTCATCGTGTGAAAACCAATCACAATTTTCATCCACCCTCTGACACTGATGTTATCTCCAAAGATAAAGTGTGTATTGTGGAATGGCGCACAATATTTAGTGTGAGTTTAATACAGATACTTATACACTTATTACTTACAGTGGATAGCAGTTTAAACACAGTGGGAAATATTAAGTTTTCTTAACCAATGTTAAAAGTTAATTTCGGTGCCTTTTTAAGTAACCGTGGAAAGTTTTCAAGACAGAGTATTGTCCGAGTCTCCACCTTTCATCATAATTACTTCAGAAAGTTAGCATCACATCAGGGCACAGTACAAACAGATACAACTTTTAAGTACAGAAACTGCTGATTTGCTTGCTTTTGACTACTTCATGACAAGTTATTGTGCATTTTTGTTTGTTGTATTGATATCCCAGAGGTCATTTGTGCAGCTTTTTCCCAGTCTGAGACATGATGACCCAAGAACAAATAAAAAAGTGCTGGATTCAGCTTCAGTGACAAATATGTCACAGCTAGATGAAAAAAAAAAGGACAGGAAGAGGAATATTTTCCCTCTGCTGTACAAAGAGCTCCTGTGTGACGAGGGCAAGATGAGAAATACATGAGTGGTGAAAGGATTTTTTCCACAGCGACCTGCTCTTTTGAGTGTACTTTTCAAGAGAGAAAACACTACATGTTTTTTCTTTTGCAACCTCTGTTCTCGTTTGGTGCGATAATAATGCTGATACCATGAGTGGCACAGAGCACCAGGAGCCTTCCCTGTTATTTCTTCTTTTATGGTTTTGTGTGTGAATTCATCAACTGGGAGGAGTTCACATACAACCACAGACCAATAAGTTAGAAACACAAACCGGTCTTATTCATAGATCGGCCGAGTGAAGAAACATGTGCTTCATAGTCGCTGCCTCATCAAACACTAATAGTTGTCACACACACTTCTGCAGCACAGATGGCTCTTAAACACATCGAGCAGGATATAGTGACGCCACATCTTGCCAAGACTCCTGTTACGACTTTGCGTCTTTCTATCAATAAGCTGGTCGCTCAGGCAGCGCATGCGTGTGTGTGTGTGTGTACTGTATGTGTGTGGGTGTATTTCTCCTGCATCCAGTTGTCCAGCCCCTGCCTCACCTTGAACTGTCTATGTGTCGGAGTGATGGGATCCAGCTCCCCATCTCCATATTCAAACACCTCCTCTTCCTCTTCCAGGACCCTGTCCAAGTAGCACAGCACCTCCTCCTCGTCCTCCTCCATGGTTTCTTCTTGCTTTTTCTGTATTTCACCTCCTCCTCTCCTCTTGTTGCTTCCAATTCCCCCTCTTCAGGGCCTGCTTGGACACATCAGGGTTTTCCCTTCGGAGCAAGTCGTCTGGACACCGAGAGAGAGAAAGGGAGAGGACTCCGCCTACACAACCCCACCCCCTTCCTCTGCTGGGCTTCCTGGTGTTTGTGTGTGTTCAATGTCTGTGTGTGTGTGTGTGAGCAAGCTGCTGTTCCACCTCGGTCGATGAGGTCTGCCCTCTCTCTACATCCGCCCCTCCCCTCAGAACAAACGGTATCCAGCCACTTCCTTGATGGCCGTTTCTCTCTGTGACGCTGACTGTTTCATTCTCTTTATTGCCTTCTTTATTTCTGTCTTCCATCTCTTCGGGCAAGCCACTTCCTCATCGCAAAAACACTGGTTCTCTCTTTTTTTCCCCGTACCAGTGCGTTGATTTCTCTCTCTCCTCTTCTTTCATCATTGTCTTTTTATTGATCTGCTCAGAACCCTGGATGCTGAGCTGGGGTCAGCTAAAGAACGGCTGATTTTAATTACAGGTCACATAGTTCAGCAGTTTCAAAAGGCACAGCATGGCATTTTAAAAGATAACACATGTGCACAAGGACAAGCAGCAAAATCAATACCTCCAATTACTTAAAAATGAAGCAAGAAATATCAGTGAGTACGACTCAAGATGCGATCATGAATGAAGCCTGTTTGTTTGCTAGAACTTCTCACCCTGAGCTGAAGCTGTCAATTCATAGGAAGTGACGCTCACTACTTCTCCAAATAGAAAAAAAGAAAATGAAAATCCTCTTTGCTTTGATTCCATGCAAAGTCTTCAAACTGAGGCACAACTCTTCTGGGAGTTGTGTGGGTCATTTTAGAAAGCTGAAGTTGCAATTACTGCATGTAGATCAGATTTATGCTACAAGACATGGAGTTGGACGAGTTGATAAATTTATGCTTGTGGCTTAGATTTCAAGCTCAGCACAATTACAAGCTATTAATTTGGATGAAAGGAATCATTAGCAGAGGAAACGAGGGAAAAAACATTACCAGACCTCAAGAAGACAGAGTGGATTAAGTAGATAATGGTGAGAATAAAACATAAAAAATTATGACACCTCTTCTACTTTTAGAACGAGCAAAAATAAAGAAATAACTCTGTAATAGCTTCAGTGTCACTTTCATGCCTTGAGTCCGCGATTTCATCCATACGCCTTGAGTGATCTCCTGTTTGTTTGCAAAAGTTGCAAACTTAGCAGAAAGAGAGGTCAACATGAGAGAGATGTCCATAATGCATCAGCATCAGATGAGTTTTCTAAACCAAGAGTCAAAGCAATTATTCCAACTCAACTTTTGACAAGAAGCAACAACAAGTTGCAGAAATGTGACAATGAGAAAATAAATTGTTACAACCCAGAAACACTCAGATTTTTCAGAGAAACAAGAAACTTTCTGGATTCAGTGCATCTGAAACAATATTAAACTCTGTCCTTCCTTTATTTCTTCATCCAGGACTGCATTAGGAACTTGTCATTGATGTAACTCCATTCCAAACAATATTTTTAAATGATTTCCCACATGTGAAAATGTCTCTTCTCTCCTTGCACTTGCTTGCCACTAGATGGAGATAGATCTTTATTTACATGAGTTGGGCAAAGCTTAGAATAACGCACTAAAACACATCGGAATAATGAGCTTAATAATTTATGGAGTAGCTTTATTAAAAATGGATCAATGACCAAGGTCGAAGCATATTTACAATACAGAGATTACAAAGTAATAATGCTTGAAATAGAGCAGGAAATAGAGCCAGGGAAAGAGTCAGCAAGCAGATTCAAAGTGCAAACAGCACAAGAAGATGATAATTAGGAAATTTAATGAGCTTCAGATGTACACCAAGGACTGGTTCCTGTAGAAATTTGCATGTCTAATTTTCATGAAAGAAAAAAGTTAATTCTTTTTAGTTATAATAGAATAAGTCAGCTATTCATGAATGTTGTCAGTCAGTGTTTGCTTAAAGAAAATAGTTGGGTTTCACTCTCATGCTAGGAGCCCTATAATGACTTCTGTTTAAAACCTGGTCCGGCGAACGGGTTCTGGAGCACCCTCAGTCACAAGATAACACAGGTCATACAGTAACAACACAGGCACTTAATGGCAGTGAATTGAATTTAAGATTTGTATGAAGACAAGAGTGACTACAGGACAGGACACAAGCACTCACATATGACACATATGACTCTGAAGAAAGCCACAGTCCTCAAATGTACTCTATTTACACTCAAACTGGCAGAATGCCGCTAGTGGCATCAAAGCCCATCTGGTTCAGTCGTCATTTCCTGCTGCTGCGAATGCACCACCTGCAGTGTGCTGCAGGCAGTTCAGTTATTGTGGCTAAATGCTGACAATTACAGAGGGGTCAAAATCCGGCGGCTAAAAAGCTGTCGATGCGTGGATCCTGGAGTGAAATTATTCCAGATAACAGTCCTGCTCCCAACAAAAAAGCAAAGCTGACTTATGACTTATCAGTTTTTATTGTAATTTACATGAGATTCTGAAAGCCATCTTGTTAAAATGATTAGATGTGTAAATGGAATATCAGAGATGCCATTAATGAACTCAAAGAGAAACCAGTCCAGTTTTATTTCAAGGCATCCCATTTTTGTAAAACCTAAATTACTAAACCACACACTGGAGTCATTGCCTTGGAGGTCAAGCACTGGGCTGTCGAGCACTGACAGGATACTGCTGTCTGTGTATGAAGTGTAAAGGTTAGCTGATCCTACTTTAGTTGCTTATGAAACCAGTTCCAGTCACTTTTTGTGTGCCATGTTTGCTTCTGTGGGCACACAGAGGGCTGAATCTAAGTTGAGGCATTATAGTTGCAGTGGTGAGCTCTGCCACCTCGTCACATTTAGCCCTACAACATAGGGCTCGGTCACACCTACTTCCTACCCGGGACAGAAGAGCAGTTTCCCGATCCCCCACCCCACTTTTTCCGGGCCAAAGCGCAGATCCGCGGCCAGGGCACAATTAAGTTTCTGAGTGATTGTGGTCTGGCTGGTGTGAGCGCAGGCCATCTTTTTGGAACTCGGTTGTGCTTAACCGGTTCTCCCAGGTGTGACCGCAGCCATAGTGGTTGTAGGGCTAAAATGACCCACACAACTCCCAGAAGAGTTATGCCTCAGGAAGACTTTGCAATCAAAGCAAAAAGGATTTCTATTTTCCTTTTTTCTTTTTAGAGAAGTAGTGAGCATCACTTTCAATGAATTGACATCTTTAAGAAAAAAGAAAAAGGAAGAACTGAGAGAGAGGCCTCGGAGTTTTGTCCCATATTACTTATTGTAACAGTTTTCTCAGAGTCCAGTATGGATAGCAAAAATAACCATAACTACTTGTGTAATATAGACTTGGACAACTGTGAAGCTCTCCATTAAAATAAGCAGTGTGTATAATTTAGTGACATGTCACAGCGAAGTTGCTGACTGGATGCAAATGAATACCACCTGACTTCATCCTGGAGTTGAAAGAGTTTTTGTCAGCCCTCTGTAAAACTCATGTTTGGTTTGTCTGTTTTGAGCTTCAGCACTAAGATGGCCTCACTACTGAAAACAGGAATGCTATATTTGCTTTTTTTTTTAATCTGCCAAAAAATTGTCCTAAAAGCTGCAAAACTCTAAAAGAAATTCATGAAAAAAAGAAAAGAAAAAGCAAAACATATTGGATTTCCAGTCCCATAAATTATCAAAGAAATGTAAGTTAGTAATGCCGCTAGCGGCCAAAGCCGAGCTGACACTGATTGATCAGCTACAGTAACCTGTTTGTATAAGTTTTTATCATTCTTAAATGAAAAATGATTTATTGCCGATTCCTTTTTTGCTACTTGGTGATATATTGTAACAAACCAATATAATATATTTTGTGCTAGAGAAAAAAACAAAAGTCATAATCACAAGCAAATGATTTATCATCTTTCTCTCTTACATCTGTCCCATTTTTCATTTTTTCTATATACAACTTGATGCGAGGAGGACTGACATTAAATCAATCTTCCATCTTTATTAGCGTTTGTGTTCTTACCCCAGACAGCAGGCCCTCTGGTGGTGTGGGGGAGACCGTTTCTCCATCAGGTCCTTGGGGCGCACACATCTGGGGTGACATGGTGGGCGATTCATCTATATAGGGCAAGGTCTCCGAGCCGTCTTGGGACTTCCCGTCCTCCGCTCCATCCCCCTCATAACCATCTGTGTTGTAGTTAAAGTCTGGGGTGCAGGAAGAGAGTGGAAGGAGGAAGAGATAAATTTCAGTCGCTAAGTGATTTGTGTGTTTGCATCTTTCCCACTCACACAAGACATACAATTATAAAACACACAGATTCCTGCCAACTCTTGGCATTTTATAAGATTATTGATAAGAGAAAATTATATAGTTGGCCTTTTTACATTATTTGTTTAGGAATATGCTGATAACCACGGTAATGGAAAAGAGGGAGACAAAAAGGAATAAATACAAAAACACTGTATATATTGTATCAATTCCACAATAACTATATGTCAAATTGAATGTTATTTTTTATCCTGTTTGGATCAAATCTGGGGTAAAAAAACAAAACAAAAAGAAAACTTTGCTGTGGAGAGATTAAAAAGCAGAACAAAATGTTTCAGAGGCTGTTTACATGGAAAGTGCGTGGGTGTACGAGTCTAAATGTGCCACCCAACATGCGCTCAAGGAGGCGGGTGTGTTTGTACAAAGGAGATCAGACACCTTTAACAAGTCACAGATGACAATTAATTGGAAAATAAAGACAGGGGTTAATCCCCGCTGGGACAGCACACATCATCAAGCTAATGTTGCTTACAGTCTGTCACCTACTGCCGCTATTGGATGACCCATCTGTCAATCAAAAACAAGCAGCAGCAGAATAAAAAAAACAACTCCATCTGTTAGCTGCATGCAAGTATATGAGTGGACTGAAGAGTCACAGCTGCCATGTGATTCATTTGTTGCTTTCACCTCAATGACAGATAGACTTTGAGCACATGCAAGAAAAAATACTGCTAACTGAAAAGTCCTGCATACAGTATGATACATTAATGTAGAGAAGGGTAAAACACTAATAACAGGTCAACTGTAACAGTGATCATAGAAACTATCTGCTCCTTCATCAGGCAAGTGTGCATGTGTCCATTTTCTCCTTTCTTTGTTGCTCCCATCTGTCCACTCTGACTCCTCTGAACACCTTCTGGCCTCCTGTCAGGCACATTTGTTCTGATCTGCTGAAGTTGTGTCAGTGTTTGTGAGCAGGGGGGAGAAAAACAGATAGGTATTCATCTAGTGCTCCAGCACTCAATAGTGTCTATAAAAAACTTAAACATGCTCCTGATCATAGCTGATGTTTTTGGACCTTGACTGTGAAGCCGAAGGAATGAATGGATAGGTTAGCAAGCCTCGGAAAAATACTCATGTCTAGACGTGCTTCAAGGTCTGCTCCCTCTTTCTCCAAAGAAACATGGCACAATTATTCTCCATTAGCAGAAATATCAACAGGCTGCAGAATATTTTCAGATATGCAGCTCCTAAATGTGCCGAGCAGTGAGCCAGTCAATCAGAACGAACAGTAAAAAGAAAACAGGACAAGTGGGCAGAATATCTGCTTTTTTGAGTCTGTGCACTTCTATGTTTACTCACCTGTCTGTGCTCACACACATTTCCTTTGTTACCATAAACTGTGCATGCAAAGGGTGCAAAACTGTGAAAGTGTGTCATTATGATCATTTAATGCTAGTGTGAATCCCTCAGAGAGCAATTTGGTAAAAGGGTAATTTTATTTGTACTAATTAATTATCACTTATTAGCCTTATTAATGCAAGCCACAGAGAGAGAGCGAGATAAAAAAAAGAATAATTGTGACAATCTTTCTTTCACTTGGCTGAGCTGCTGCGAATTCGCAACAAACCCAAAACAGCTGCACAATAGTAAAAAGTAGTAAGGTTAGGAGGATGGAAATACCACATGCAATAGTGACATACAGAGTTCAGTTGTTGCAAACATCAATTTTACAAGTCATAACTACAGTGTAGATTTTCTATCAGTGAAAAACATATAGCAATACTGCAAGTCTACACTTATGGAAAGAAATGCATATTTGCAATTGTTTTCATTAAGTTCCTCAGGAAGAACCAGGTTCAGTGTGGTTAATGATTTATTTGTAGACCTCTCTGTAATTCTATAACACACCCTGTGGGGGACTCCTGGAAATTGGTGTGCAAGAATCACATTGAATCACCATTTAGATCAATACGTTTTGAAGATATTTGGTTAAAAAAACAAAACAAGACAAAAAAACAAGTCTCTACGAAATTTGAAAATTTGTTGCAAACTTTGTGCCAACCAACCTAAATTATAGTCAAGATATTTCAAACAGAAGATTTTAGTTAAGGATAAAACAATATAAATTGATATTCAAAAGGTATGGTATCATTTTTATGCAAGTGTGAGCTGCATTTTGCATTGCATTGCCGGGTCGAAAGCAAATAGGAACATCATCATCACATAAATCATTAAATTAACACTTAGTCTGCTAAATAAAAATGAAGGAAATGCAATCTTCTGGTCTTCCTTGATTTTAGCAATCCTGAGAACATTCTTAAGAATTAAATACAATTACTATTACTACATCGTAACTTGCACACACGAAGCAATTTCTGTAAACCATCAAACAATTAGTAAGACAAAATAATATGTACAGAATATGCATACTGTTTATTTTTAAAAAGTGCAATCACAGTGACAATACTGACTGAAAACTCTCCGCTCAACACAGCTAGACTGGAGTTCATTTATGAATGAGAAGTACGTTTTAGTACATGCACATGTACATGTATAATGAAATACAACATTAAAGTCTGCAGTAGAGAGGAAGGTATAACTTTCCAAGTCAAGCCATGCAATCCTAATGTCAGATGCAACGATAATCATCTCTACCTAGAATTATTACAGTCACTGATTACTTCTAATAATTCTACTGTTTTTCATGGGAAGCTCTGATTTTACATTTGATTATACATTAGTGCTATTTTGTCGTTTTATGAAATCCTATAACAGTCCTCATGTGCACATGTTTAGCTGCACACACCGACAGGCTAAAACGTGGACTGCCTCAGTAAACTAATGCATCCTGACAATCCCCCAGCGTGACAAGCACAAAAATCAATGTTGCACCGTCAGTCCACGGAGAGAAAATTTCTCAGCAGGGAGAATTCATCAGCCCTAACCTGTTCTGCAATTCCCCACACGTGCACACGAGGTAATTTTACAGGATTAGACTGGGAACAAGCTTAACATGACATGTGATTGAATAAAAGATTATGTCAGGTAAAAAAGGACCGACTCACAGAGGAAGAAGGACCTGTTGAAAAATCAATACAGACTTGGTCTGACACATCACTAAAGCACAGAGAACCTACGTACAGGTAGGCTGTAAGATCGACCCACATGCTCACACTTGCATCCACAAAGCAGAGAAATCGCACAGTCAAACACAGGATGGCCTGACTCACCATTGCTGGAGAAGAGAGAACGAGCGGCGCATATCGCCTCAAAAAAGAAAGCCATAAATTTGTTACAGGGTGCCCGAGCGTAATCTGACCAAAACACCTTCAGTGGAAGTTATCCAGACTATAATTAGTCAACATTATTCCACACCGACAGTCCTATCAGCCCTACTTATTACACTTAGTAAGACAAACTGAGAAACTAACTGATATGTACTCTACAGCTGAAATAGGGATATGAAAAAAAAAGAGAGCGCCAACCTGGACTTTTTCAGCTTTGAATACTTCTACTGTTTAAATTCTTTCAGATAGCATTTATTCAAATGAAGCCAACAATGTTGTATTCACTGACACCCACAACTTAGGAGGAAGCAACAAACACACACATGTCCAAAGAGCAGTTTCTGTATGGAAGCTGTAAAGTGTAAAGCTGCAACATATTAGCATGTCACTTCCCAGCTGGCCAGCAAAGACTAACCTGTTCTGCTTTATAGCTCACAAAACCATTACATTACTAGTGGGAATGTATGAGCATCAATTGTGGGTATAATACACGTATTGTACCACAAGAAGATTAACCAAGAGTGGATTTTCAACCACTTAGCGAAAAAGCACTTAAACAAGGTTTTACCCTTTTAAAAAGCATAAGGTCTCCTGACTGAAAATGTAAAATAAGCAAAGTTGGCCTTTATGAACTAATGACTGACCTTCTGGTTACAGAACAGGCAAATAAAAAAAAAGGTTAAGAGCCACAAGCAATCTATACATAATTCCTACAGTACGTCTATAACCTTGGTCAGTACTGTACCATTAGCTTAAATGAAGGGACAAATGAACACGCCACTGCATACCACATAGCTACAAGAAAGATAAAAAACACACGTACACTGTTATCACTGTTATGCTGTCGGCAGAGACCGTTGGTTTTAAGGAATAAAGCATTTATTTAAATGGAGTGTTGGTGTTTAAGGTGGCTGCAGATGACTAATTCTGCAGGTGTGTAATTGCAAACACTTCTTATCAAAGTCACATAGCACTTGCTTTGTAAATTGCTGCTGATCAGTTACATACATGTTATTTATGCAGAGCTGCATTAGATTTAACCCTTAAAAGATCTGGCAACCGACAAAACACAGACCAATGATGATGACTTTTTAGTTTGCTAAAAGCTAAAGCAAAGGCAGATTCTCCATTGACCATTAATAATCTGAATGAAGAATATGAATAGAAATACAAAACGGAGAGTTCATTGAGGATATGGTAAAACTAAGAAATTCATATTATGAATTATTTTCAGCATTTTCAGATTTTAGGGGTTTAACTTAAAACATAAAACAAACAACCAACCTGAGCCAGCAATGAAAAATACATTCAAGAGTGCTCTAGTGTACTTTGAGAAATTACCAGTGTATAAGGAAAAAAAGATGCTCTCTCGGTCACGCACACCACAGTAAAATGCCTCACACAATTACCTCATAGGCTTTGCTGCACGCTGACGGAGCCTAATCAATAAGCTTCTTGCTAATAAGGAATAGTTTTAACCAGAAAAGCCTTTATAAGCTGGGTAAATATACACACACTGTACACTGATCTGCATTTCTAGAATTGCTCAATTCAGCTGCTCTGTCTGTGTGTGTCTGTGTGCAACAGCAAAACATGCAAATCTGCCATCACAAAAAAAAATTACCTCAGTGGTTTAGTGCCAAAAAAAATGTGTGCCTTCTTTATGCCTTAAATTTCCAAGTGCTAGTAACCTGCTTTGGAGAGTGGTAAAAAAAAGAAAAGATTTTTTCATCAAAGGAATAAAAAATGAACAAAATAAGGTGAATCTGTACTCCAGGGATGTCGCAATAACAGATTTTCTTTGTACAATATTATAAAAAAATAACAATGATTTTTATGATTATCACGATTATATGCATTATTTCCTCAGCATCATACAGTAGATGTGTAAAAACACATGGACACTCCCTATAGGTCTTTAAGTTTTGATTAGGGAAGTCAAAATGAATGTGTTAATGCAAAGAGATTAATCTTTTTCTTTCACATTTACTCATAGAAATATGAAATTTGGCATCATCTCTGCAAGACAAGCTGATTTTGAGCATATAAGTCCTTTGCAACAGCGGTAAACCAAATCCACCAAAAAAAATCACTTTATCCTCCTTTTCAAAGCCTTTCCAAGTTTTCTAGCCTTTTTTATTTATGTTTAGTATTTGTAGCACCGGGTGTCTAGAAAAAAGTTATTACACGTGCTATTTCGATATACATTTGAATTTTGCATCATCTCTGCAAGAGGAGGTGATTTTGGGCATGTAGGAGCCTTGTCACAGGGGTGAAACTCACCAAAAATCACTTTATCCTCCTTATTCATGAAGATTCTGACCATTTTCAAACCTTACATTTAAGCCACAGAATGACCCATATGATATATCAAATAACTTTGTTTTTGTTCCCTGCGCAAGTTTAGCTGATCTGCCATCATAGTTTTGACATGAGCTCTTTTCTATAAAGTGATGATATTGAGGAATCTTTAAGATTCATCATCGTGGTGTTTTATCCAACGATTAATTGTGAAATTAAATAATCTTGACTTCCCTAATCTCCAGAAAGCTTTGCCAGCATGCCAAGGTGTTTTGTGAGCACATTGCTAGCTGCTGATTAAAAATGAACCCACAATTTTGGTCAGACTCTCCTTTAAAGAGGTCGGGGTGATGGATTGAGTGGCGAGTTGGTGTGTACGCCACGCTGACAAAAGACCACCTGGAAAATTAACAAATACTTAAATGTCTTGTGATATTGGCCACTTACAGCTGACAGCAGAAACACAATGGATCCCAGTGATGTCAACTCAAGAGCTTCTCCAGAGAATCACTGATGTGGTGTGAGGCAGTAAAGATAGTCTGAAATGCCTGCCATGCACATATAGGCTGAATAATAAACCGGTTAAATCAGCAATGTGTTGCTGTTACACCACCAGCCTTTCACTGTGTACACTGACCTCTGCCCACTGTCGGCTCACATCACACTCACTGTTAACCTCTCTTGATTGACAGCTCTAAATCTACCTGTCACTCTCAATAACCAGCCCTTGTTTCCATGGAAAGGACAAAGGCTGCCATGACAACTGCTTAGGATGATGCAAATGTTTCCTGCTTGCCAATAAACTGCTGTTGTGCCGTCAGGAGGACCATGCTATTTATACAAGAGGACAGGGTAAACTTTTAAAAGTCTGGTCATAAACGAGCTGAGAGCTCCTGAGAAAGTATTCCCTCTAAAGCGGTTTGAGACACCATCATCCCACTACTGTAACAATGAACCTCCACAGGCTTAATATGGATCGTTCATCCACCTGACGACACACTTTATACTGGTGAGAACAGGGTGTTATGGCCAACAAGCTATAACACCCTATACACTATATAAGCTTGCACATCCCTTGTTACCACTTACTAATTTAAAGTTTGCTTTGTCTACACTAATGGAAAGGAAATCTTCATTACACATATCAGTGAGTATTAAAATTGCTTTGGAATAAGGGTGGTGTGCAGACACAGAGGAGTGACACTTGAGTTTGAATTTACCTTTTGTAAGAGTTGTTAGTCGTTTGTAACATATCATCACTTACTATTGCCTCCTTTGGTTACACATCAGGAAACTCACGGTAAAGATGTGTATGTATGCATAAATGTAGCAACTGTCCTTGTTTTATGTTATTAATCTAAATGTACTGGGCTGGACATATAAATGAATCATCTGTTCTACCAAAGGTGAGAAAAAAATAGGAAATTCTGCATGCTCTTATCTTGTCTGACTAAATAAAAGAAAAATATTAACAATTCGAAGAATAATGGCAAAAATAGAATCTAAATAACAACGTTTAATAAAAACATACAACAGATGCTGGTAAATATTCTGTTAATCAATTCATATATAAACTGAACAGCACAGCAGCGATACATTCTTCATCTGAGCAATATTATTATTATTATTATCTTTTACAATATGCTTATTTCTAAAGTTTTGATCAAGTTTGTTTGTTTGTAATTATGTATTCTCTTTTTGTTGTGCACCCGTTTGCATAATACATTCAGGAAAATGCTTAACACAGCATTACTCTTTTAAAAAAGCAACAGAAGTGTCAAATATGTTTTCATTTCATGTCTGTCGACACTCTTTCTTCCCATTTTATTTAGTCTTTTCTTCACTGTCACTACAACTGTACTGTAATTCTGAATTCTGTATTGGAGTATTATGTACTGTATGTAGTGTTTATTTGTACATTTCCAGAGCAGCAATTGTCTTGAGGGACTCAAATGTAAAGCAAAAGCTAATAAATTGATCTCTCACTTAAAAAAACCCACTGATAGATAAAATAGATACTAAAATAGATAAAATAATAGATACTAATACTTTATCGACCACAGAGTAAATAATTGATAGCTGAAAAAAGGTAATATAAGATTAGTAGTAACAAACTGATTAGAGAAGCTTCCCTGAACCCAAAATATCCATTGGTGAAATATTAAGAATAATAAAAACCTATCCAAAGTGTGTCCCCCTTGCTCGCCAACTACTTAAATGATTTTCAGTGAACTTACATGTCATGTGATTAAACATGAAGCAAAGCGGGTATCAAATCTAAACACCTCTTTCCTGGATATCAAAAGGAGCTGTGGTGTGATTGTGCACATTGCAAACCAATAAAGTGGAGGGAAGGAAAAGTTACTGCTGAATTTAATCAGAGAGTTGGGTTGCCTTGCTCAGCAATCTTTCAAAAGAGAGGAGGGATTACATCATGCCCTGCAGTCAGCCAACAGTGTATAGGCACCCCGAAGCAGCCCTGCAAACCGTTTCTGTGCAGGACTGCAATGAAAAAGCACACACGCATGCAGAAATACAAACATCTTTTCAAATTCAGCCATCTTTTCTATGTATGCTACATACGGCGTGTGAGTGCGTGTGAGTTCTGGATGGATGACAAGTTATTCCTCTGTGTCTTCAGCGCTGTTCTCAGGAGATGTAAGTGAGCTCAACCAGAACAGTTTTTATTCTCCAAAGAGAAGATAAAATAAACAGAGAGGGGGAGAGAAAACAAAAGGTCAGAGTACTTCGGCTGCTGGCTTCACCGGCCATGTGGAGCCATGACAGCATGACAGCACCTCAGCGGCTTGATAGATCTGAGTTCATTGTGTGTACGAGTGTTGATGATGAGGATGGCTCGCCGTCCTGTGATAATCAATCACAGGGTGACACTAGGGAAATTACAAGCCTTTACGACGGTCTGTTTTTTACAGCATGTAACAGTTACTCCACGCATCAATGTGAAGTATTTCAACAGCAGCGACATGACATGAGACTCCAAAGACTGAACCAACTACAAAATAACATCATTGGATGTAGTGAAAAAGGACGATTAGTCAAAGGACATAATCTATTAAATATCACCTCCTATGTTCTACTTCATTTGCTTTTTGGACCAAAGAATAATCGGGAATTTCGACGTCTATGTGTTGGCTCCTGACAAGCAACCACTGACCAAAGGGGAGATTATGAGGGGCGGCAGACTGCATCCTACACACACACACACACACACACACACACACACACACACACACACAGACCTCACACAGTTACACTGAGTGTGTATGAGAGAGCATGCAGCCATACGCTGACACCGTAACGGATCAGCGGACGTTTGGAGTCTCACTGCTCAACGACATATTCAATCTGTAGTTTGTTATTCACGCATTGAATTAGAAATTTATTGGACAAAGAAGTCAATAACTCGGAAATAACTCAAGGTAACAGAGAAGCATTTTGTTAATACTTGTTGCACAAAAGTAATCTACAACACTCAATACTTCATCCAACACGTGTAGGACATTCCATGTACCATTAACTGTGGAATCAGTTTTGAGGGATCTGAATAGCAATTGGAGGAAATTAAATTAAATACGAGCTTTTAGAGAAGTTTGCATTGGTATCTGCAGCACTATAGATGCCATTTGGTGAAAGATTTAAAAAGATGGCAAAATCAGATTTTTATACACACCTTGAGTTTTATTATTCATCTGTTTTGACCTTTAGTCTTTTGGTGACGATATTTGGCTCATGGCTGAAAATCATGCAGAATTGTTTTTCCAAAAAAGATAATGAAGCAAATTAACCTAACTAGGAGAAAATAATTCACAGACCATAAATAACACAAACAAGCATCACTCCTCATCCTATAAATCACCATTGTTGTTAGCATGCATCGATTAAAAACTCATAATGGTTAGACTGTGATTAACGATAATCGGTACTTGCATGGGCGTCACCTGAAGAGCTCTCCAGCTGCAAACAGCCATCACTACAGATGTGATCAAACCATCCATACGGTGAAAGCAGCAGAGATGTTCTTAAAATAACCCGCTACAGCACATGAATTTCCTATGACTGCAGGATGTAGCAAACAGGAGGAACTACACTACTACTAAACTATATACAGGACATGTGTGGTGTGACACAAAGAGATGTGAATGTGCCATTGTCACCTTCACCAGAAACATTGCATCAGTAGTGACTGAAAATAGGGCATGCAGATTTTCACACCTGATTGTGCAAGTTTGCTCCTGCAGCTTCAGGCTTGTGTGAGTTTATGCATGCGCTTACAGATGGACAGGTTTAATATGTGATGAAGATCAACAGAGTTTCTCTCTGCTGATGAACTTGGGCTTGTACCACAATACAGGTTCAACATATGCTGAGTATCTTTTGCTTTTTTAATGTCTGAGCTAACACAGAATTTGAGGTGCAAAAACACTCGGTATCATACATAAAATTCCTTTCATTTAATTTATCTGAAAGTTAAAAATTGCAAATAGTCACTATATTCTGTTAATCCCATATAGAAACAGTTGCACTGGATGAATAACACTAATAACACATTTTAAACATGTCGAGGATGATATACTTCATAAACTGTCATGTAAGGGAAATACTGCTAACAAATGTGGGACTGTGCCATCTAAAAGAGTCTATTATAATACTTCTCAATCCCCTGTGGAAGAGTTATTTTAATCATCTACGGAAACCAGTTTCATTTCTTAGAATAATTCAAAGCATGTTCCACTTTCACAAAAAAAAGCATCTTAAAATGTATTAAATGATTTACTTCCAACTGTATTCATATTTGTAAAATAATTAAATATAATCTAAATGGAGCTTCCCATCCAGTGAAGAGAAACAATGTGTAGGATAAGACAGACCACTGCTTTAATGCTTTCTGTTGCAACAAAAAGACAATGATCCCACAACTTGATTTTACAGTAATGCTTAACGATGCCAAGTAAACCAGCCTCAGGACAAGCCACGCTCTCAAACTCCATGAGTCCTCCTGTTAAGCCATGGTCTTTGTTCCCCATTTCCTTCATCCAGCCCGATTAAGAAGATAATGGTTGGTATGTGGTACACCTAATCACTGTGCTCAGGAAAAGGACTGGGAACTCTACAACACGTTACTTACGGGAAAAAGTAAGGAAGGTGGAGGAAAGCGTGGAAATGGCGTAAAAAGAGGATAGAATGGTCCAAAGCCTATATAGTGTTTCCTATCCAAATTCAAAACCTTAGCAGCATGCAACATTCAGCAAAAACTGACACATTCTCCTACAAATTAACTGAGATGAAACACAAAGAGGTATGTCCATTATCTACCCACTCCACATCCTGTTTGCACACACGTAGAGCACTTCCCTGCCAAAGAAGAGTCCCAAAAAAAGGAACGATTGTCCATTAAAACATCAAATGACTGACAATTATACTGCTGCGTATCTTCATGTGCCATATGCCTGTAAGCAGAAAGAGATAAGGTAGCCCACCGCCTCAGAGACAGATGCATAAATTGCTGCACCCCAAGTCCCTGCAGCCCCCCAAACCGAACCAACCAATGTTACCATGGTAGCCAGTCACTATACATTATAATTAGCTGGTTTAAATCCCCAAGGCTTGGACTGGCTGGAAACAACTCACTGCTTCCATAGATTAGGGCAACAACTGTCGTGCACAGGGCCCAAAGCTGCCCCCATATGCACACTAGAGGTCACGTTCAAGTGCTGACACACCTACTGAGCAAACAAAAAAAGACACAAACAATTCCACAGCCCGCCATTAATCCACCATATTTTATAACCCCCTGCCCACCTTGCATCTTCCCTCTTACGTTTGCTTGTTGCAGGTATGAAGAGATCGACTCATCTCATGTAATGTAGAGCTGTTCAATGCCAACACACACCCACATTCAGCACAGTAAAACAGTACTGCGACTGTAGTGTGTGGGCATCTATCCCTCGGTGTGCATCTGTACCCAGCATGTTCTTTTTTCGTGGAAATATGCTAATGGGAGGTGTATCAAACCATAAAGGGAACAAAAGAGCTACAATGAGCGAAACAATTTAAATGCAAGTGCTTGTCAAAAGCCTTTGGGGCAAACCTAGTCACTGATTGTGTTGTCTGGTTACCTAATGTTGTTGGCCAATTAGGAAAATATGATGCAGATAAGAAGGAATGGGCTTGTTATGCTATAAGAGTGGAAGAGGAGGAAGAGGCCATGTAAATGTTTTGGCTGGATCTGGCAACCTGTAAGTCTGTAATATTTTCTTTAGCTAACTGAAGAAATTTTGAAGAAAGATGTTTGGAGATTTATTGGTTTAAATAGATCATGTGATGTTGAGGAGACTGTTAAGGAAGCTGATTTAAATATGACTGAAGATACTGTAATTTTATTACATTGTGAGCATTTTGAAATTTTAAAACTGAAATTTCCCAACAATCTGCACCACTACTATGAGCATCAGCCTCATAAAAGTGTAACAAAATATTTCATGTGATAACACCAAATCTCAAAGACTGACATCTAATTAATGTACTTCCTTGAACTTTTAAGCTTTGAAACCTTAAGATAACCTGTCCACATTAGATTTTGTCTGACCTGCATTTTGAAGGAGTGTCTTGTAATCTTCAGGTACCTTGGCTGGCAACACAATATACAGGAATTCCACTTGAAATAACAGCAGCGACAAGATAACCCGGATTTGAAGAGAAGGTGAAGTTGTAATGCAGTACTCTGTTTATAAAATCTTGGATCCTACCAGTGATGGATGTTAGTTTTACATCAACTGCTAATGACAAATTGCAGCTGCTAAAAGACTGTTCAGACCTTGTTCTGTGGGTACTTAGTCACTTTTTAATGGGTTTTCTCCTGGATGTTTAGAAACAATAATTCTGCTAATAAAAACCGGGGGTTGCAACCTTATGTATTTGTCTAAATAAGGTTGAAACAGCATTAAAACGTTTTCAAAAAGAAGAAACAAAGGTGCCTAAAATTACAACCAAAAGCTGGTTCAGAATAAAAGCTGCAAAGTTTTAAAGCCTCAGTTTGTCTATTAAGTATGCAGAAGTGTGCTGACTGCGCACTTTGCAACATTAGAATAGAAAAAAAAAAAAAATCAATAATTTCACCTCTCTTTTTACTGCTTTTATATCTCATCTTTTAGTCTGCATAACCTACTGGGAGAAAAAAAACTTAAATAACTGTGCCGCAAGGAAATCAGAAACCTTTAATGTCTGAACACACAGAGCAGGACAGAGATTGTACTTTTACAAAATCATCACAATACTTTATGGATCCCTGCTTTTTCCTAAGCTGAAAGCTGATTGTGTGATGTAGACAATGTGCTTATTTGCAAAACAAGGATCCCATTATAAGTGGTCATTCGGGATGCTCACATGTACTTAGTACTCTGACTAGTTAAAGGATTAGCCAGAACTCATGTTTTCATCAAATGTAAACAGACAATGAGCCCAGTTAGTTTGAGATTTGTCAAGATGATGGTCAAAGGTTCTTTCTTTTCCCGGCTTTTTTCCAACTCAATGGAAAAAAGCAAAAATAATACATATTCCTAAAAATAAATCCTCTCCATTTTCTTTCTCTAATAGCCGCCCTGTCAGTCTCTTACCATTACTAAGTAAAATCATGGAAAAGGTTGCTGCTTATCAAATGAAGCAATATTTTCTCTCCAACAGTCTACTAACAGACCACCAGCCGGCGTACAGACGGGGGCACTCGACAGCCACAGCTCTGACACAGATGTCCGGTACAGAGAACATTGTTGGAGCAGTAATGTTAGATTTCTCTGCCGCTTTTGACATAATCATAATTTACTTCTGGATAAACTTACTGTAAGTGTTATGGTTTTGAAGCGTCATCCCTACAGTGGTTGCAGAGTTATCTAACTAACAGAACTCAGTCTTTTTTAATGGGAGTTACTCTGCGCCCAGTGCTGCGACGTGAGGTGCCCCAGGGCAGTTGCCATGGCCCTTTATTGTACAGCATTTTTACAAATGTTCTGCCTTTTGTTTTAGATAAAGTCATAACAGTAATGTACACTGATGATTCAACAGTCTATTCACATGCTAAATCAATCGAAGAGCTGAATTCAGTGTTGAATAAGGAGGTAAAATCTGTGCTAGACTGGGTGCAACATAATCAAGTGGTATTGAATGTTGCGAAAACCAAATGCATTGTGACTGCTTCAAGAAATTCTCTCAGAAGTAACCCTGCGCTAAAGTTAACTGTAGGGAATGAGTGTATTAAACAAGTACAGGAAACTGAACTTTTGGGTATCACCAAAGACAATCAACTGGCTTGGAAACAGCATATGAATAAAATTTCAATCAAAATGGGTAGTGTTATAGCTTCCATCAAAAGATATGCACCATTTTTTAATCAATTTGCACTGAAACAGCTTACTCAAGTGTTATTATCACATTTGGATTATTGTCCTATAGTTTGGTAAAATGCAAATTTATATATGATTGAAAAACTACAGAAGATCCAAAACAGAGCTGCACGATTAGTATTAAAAAGGGATTACAGGGCAAATGTGAGAGAAATGCACACATAACTTAACTGGCTATTTGTGAGGGACCGACTGTTATATTCATTGCTAATTTTATTTTGGAAACTCATGGAGACTCAGCCATCCATTTTATATAAATCCCTTGAATTTAGCAAGGACAAGCATGTGTATGACACCAGACATGCTGTAGGAGGTAAATTTACATTACCAAAAGTGA
>JAPMNP010658351.1:0-10368 GCA_029874935.1 Atherina boyeri | reverse complement strand
CCTGTGACCCTTTGCTGCGTGTCATTCCCTTCTCTCTCCCTGATCCCCTTCCTGTCTAGCTACTGTCATAAAGGCCTCTAGAGCCCAAAAATCCTAAAAAAACAAACAAACCACAAAAAAAAAAAGTGTGATCATAGGCTGATATAATTTATTGCAGTGTAATCATCAAGTGCCTTTGTATTCATAGATTCATGGAATTTGATATTCATTAAGACTGAGGGTAGTGGAAAACCATTCAGCTGTAATTGATTTAAAGTTTGGCTGTTTGGTGGAAATATTAAAAAATCTGTTCTGTGTTTTGAGAGTATCAGCCAATGATTGTTTAAGAGAGATTTTCCACAATCTGTCTAATATTTTTTGATATTCTAATATATTTTTTTCACTCGAGCAGACACAAACAAGCCACTGGCACTAGTCCATCTTGGCTTTTTTAACAAAAGTCTTAGTGCATCATTATAAGCCACTTGTAGTCTCTGATGGCTGTTTTTTTTGTAATCCCACCAGAGATTTGCCATGTACAGTGAAGTACAATATGCTTTAAACAAAGTTAATTTTCATCAGAACAATAACCAAATTTCCAAAGGAGTACATTAGCTTGTGCATTCAACGTACGACACTGACGATAAATGTCCTGATCATCAGACAGACGGTCTGTGATCACATGACCAAGATATTTGACTTCATCACAGACCTTAAGAATAGTTTTACATGAGTTTTACAACTCATTCATGTATTAGTCAACGTATCTGCTACGTTACTAATGGTGTTATTAAGGCCTCTGATTATAGCTGAACCTGTTAGTTAATCAATGTATATTTAAATATGAGAAATAGTTGCTGCCTTCCTTGTAACTCGTTATGCAGAATAGTTTGGCCTTGTTAACACACCAATGATAACATACATTGATCATACAAAACTATTTGCCTATGTGTCAGCTGCCGGGTCCTGATGGTGGAGGATGGCAGGGGGTGGTGGAAGTAACTGTTTATTCCAGCAGCTATACTAAAATCCTTCCATTACAAGCCATGAGTATATTGAAGGCTCTGACCACACCCAACTCAAATGTCCAACCAATCACACAATGCTTCTCTGAGCCCCACAAGAAGAAAGGTCTGCTCGGCTGATGTAAGGAAAACAAGCCACAAGAATTTCTTAAGGGCCACGAGAACAAGAACAAAGTTCTCGCTTTTCAGGGAATATGTAACAGGCTTAACACTTACAAACCTCTATATGTTTAGGGCTTACAGATTGTAATGCTCATTTACTGCAATAATCCATCATGTCACTTGAACACAGCCCTGATATATTCTTTCAAAGTGTTATCTTTCCCAAATGGTGCTCTAGCACCTATCAAACAAAGCTGGGACTGCAGTTTTAAAGCAGAGGGTTCTCACTTAACACACAGGCCCTGATTTACTAAAGGTCTGCGTGTGTTAGAATGTGTGCAAACTTGATTTACTAACCAAGCACACAGGATTGCACATGTTAAACAGGCAAAATAATGCCTGGTATCTGATGATTAACGTTTTTGCCTTTGAGGAATATGCAATCATTTGTGCTTGTGTCATGGAGCACACATCTCCTGCATAATAGATGTCAGATGATCTTCCAGTGCTGTTTGACTTGTTCCAGCCGCAACTCCTTATCAGTGTCCTCATAAACTGGTTCCTTTTGAGGCTCTGCAGATTTATAGTATTTATATTATTTTATGTTTTCATTTGCTTTTTCCACTAATATCTCTATCTCGAGTTTGAGTTTCATTCTGTTTGCAACCAAACTAAACTCTACATGGCAAAACCATAGCGCATGCTAAATCCTCAGTTGAATACCATTGTTCGTGTCTTTCATCAACTGCGAAAGCAATCTTAGTTGATCACCCGCAAATCATGAACAAACAATTTATTTTTGCTCTCTTTACCAGCGATTGTAGTAAATTAGGTCCACAGAGTTGTTTGTCCATTCAGAGACACTGTAGCAAAAATAGTTCCATAAATATGAAAGCTGCCAAGTATGTGGACCCCCCAGCAAATAGATATAAATGGCTCATTCTAATATGATAAAAACACAAGTTATTTTGATAAAGTGATAACATACAAAAAAAATAAATTCTAATGATAAATAATTTTTTTCTGTCATTGAACTTTGATTTTGTCACACACTGCACCTTTAATGCTCTGTATCAGATGTTCTTTGCTCAGATGTTATTTCACCTTTGGAACATTTTTAAAGAACAGCCCCTGTTATGCAACTAAAATAGCTGTTTAAGAACCTGTTTAACAAGATATCTGATCTTTTCTAACAAAACATTAACAAGTTTCCAATTTAAGGATTATGTTTGGTGCAGGCCTAAAGAAAAAAAGTTTTGTCCTGGACTACTGGTTGAATCCACGTCAAGAAACAGTCTTATAAATCATTTTGTGCCATACTGCTCTAGTTTACTTGTGGTTTTCAGTTTGTTTGGGCCTTTTAAATGATTTGTAGGTTTTGTTTCACCAGTAATTATTTACAGAAATTAAGAAAGACATTAATAACAAAAATAATCTTTGTGTTTAAAGAGACAGTACTGATCACTTGAACATAAAACTGGAGAATAAAGCTTATGTACCCCATTTTATTAAAAAAAAGATTTTCCTTTTGATCCACAAGGATTCCTGTTTTCTGTTTTTATCATTAATTTAGCTATTTCATTATAATTTACCACAGAAAAATTGTGGCGGAATATTTTTTCAAACTCATTTTTCAAATTGCTTCAATTTAAAATGGTTCTGACATTAACAACATTCACAACATTCCCACACTGGATAATATGTCACATAATATGTTGACTTCATGCTAAAACTCATATTCTACACAGTAAACACAGACGTTATAAGTAGTATTCAGTCATGCATTTTAGTGCAAATCTATCTTCTCCCTCATAGAATCCATATCTCTAAGCAGATATCTGGACCTGTTTGCCAGTTGTTGTAATGTGAGCTAACTTGCAGGCTTCCTCATTGTTATTGGAAATAACATATCAGATTTTTACTTTCGCAAAACAATATTTTTCATAAAAAACCCAATATCTGATGTTAATCTCAGGTACTATTCTTGTCAATTAGTTGCTATTTTTTACTCGTACCTCATGCACGTGCACTGTGTCTTACTGATTATGTCATCAGACATATTGAATACGTAAACCAGCCTGCAACATTACATTGATCAGCATATCAGCATCCAGGTGTTCACATTTATGAAAAAAGCTACTTCTGTGTGTTATGTACAGCTTTATATGCAGCTAATGTGATTGTAAAGTGAACAAGCACAATACCTGATAGTCACAACCAAGTTTAACTAAAAATTTATATCACAAACGACCACTGAACCGTGACAGCTTTGTGAACGAGCACCCGAAGCAAAGAAAAGTAAAACAAAGGAGGTACTGTATATTGTCTTTGTCTGCAAGAAATTTGGGACTGAGAAATCTTGGTGAAAAAAGATGGCCTTTTTTTTAGCGTCATCTAACACAAGCTATCTTGAAGCTAATCTAAGAAATTTGAAGGCTATGAACTGCATCACTGATCGTCAACAGGGGAGGGTTAAAAACAATTTAATCTAATCTTCCTGCAAAACTTGAAAGGACACATTTACTGGAATATCGATGACAAGGAAGTGCATGGCTCAGCTGACATTTGGTATGTGGTAGTGTGGCAGTATAAAAGTGTCAGAGCAAGAGGTTTGTCCACATGCCATCTGACAACATGAAGGTTCTGCTGCTCTCAATGCTGATCCTGCTGCTGTGTAGCACTCAAGGTAAAGGAATTCTATTTTTATTCAGTCTATACAGAATCTTTTAAAGCAAATTATATTTTAACAAAACATTTGATTAGGAAAATACTCAGATTGGATCATTTCATCAATTACAACTATTAATTGTTTCCTTGACAGAAAGGGATACTGCAAAAATTATACTGAATTTGATGGATTTTGTCTTTTTTTCAGTGCTCACACTTCAATGCTATACCTGTGAAGGCACTGGTGATGACATCTGTAAGACAGTGACAGAATGTGACGCTTCAGCCCAGTACTGTAAAACTACTGAGCATGGTGTGTAGACCTAACATTCCTGAATTCACTGTGTATGATGTGGGCTACTGTATGCCGATGTGTGGATAGAAATACTATTTCAGAGAATTAGTTCAGTGACCTGGCATTATTGCATTTGCTTTTTCAACAGTTGATGCACTTTCTCGAACTTGTGAGGAATTCTGTGCTGAGGACTATTTCACAACCTGCTGCCAAGATGATCTGTGTTAGACTTGATGCTTCAATCAGCCTGCACTTTCACTTTTAAAACCTACACCGAATGACGAACATATTGTGATCAATCTGAAAATCATGTAAAACTATTTGGAATGCATCAAATTTCAATACTGACAGTCCCATCCTTGATTTTTGCTTTTGATTGAAATATATTATACGTTGAGTTGTTAAGCCTCAGTCATGATCCCATGGTCTTCTTAAACTGCGCAACAGCGGACGCTGAAAGCAGGGCAACCACTCACTCACTCTTAATCCCTTCCCGGTGTCACTTAATGGGTCACCGCAACAGCCTGCCGCTATGTGGGTCACTGTCTGTCACTAATCTAATGTAAAGTTGGGCTTCTGTACTTTTCTGTTGCAAACTCATTAAAAAGGAGAAGAGTAAAACTTTCTATTGATCTCTTTCATTTGTTTTTTCATGTAAAAAGGTTCCTGTGCTGCCTCTGTGCGTTCATTTTTGGTGCTAGTTCAACACTTTAAAGAATACATGCAGGTGACGGTAGAAACAATCATGCTCATGGCGTCTTAAAGATATCCCACAGGCCTCACTTGACTTGATGTTTCTTTTCATGTTCACAAAATTCTTCTGTGAGTTGTGGTTAACACCTGTGGCCTCTTGTCTGGCAGCATTCTCTCATTCTTACAGTTTTTTTTTTTACGTTTGCAATGTCACACCTTACTGTCACTGACACGCACTGTAAAGTACCTGGCAGACCTGTTTCTAAACACAATACAGTGGGGTTTGTTTCACTGAGGTGTACCATGGAGCTAAAAGAACTTTAATATCTTAGTCTAACTTCAAAGCAAGTATCTACAAGTTTGCTACTGTAAGTAACTGGGCCATTTTAAAAATATCGCTGATGATGATGTGTGATAAAAATGGATTATTTGGATAATTAATGATTACCAAAGGCCCTTTACATGGGGCCTCAATCATAAGTCAATTAGATCACAAACATGAACATATAACATTAGGAGACAATTAATAGGATGAGTACAAAACACTTCAACATCACACATGGCTGCCTTCCTGGCATATGATACTGTTTATCATGTCGGCTTGAAAAAGTAGGTCATACGAGTTAATCGCTAGCTGTTCTTTCTCTACATTAGCGGAGCTCAGACATCAGAGGTGGCTGATTGGTGGATTAAAGGATCATAAACATCATAACAGTCACACTTTCTATGTTGCCAGTTAATGCACACAAATTGCACATGGCACCACGCCAAAAACAAAATGCCATTGACTACCTCATCGTAAAAAGAAAGTCAGTTTGTGTAAAATACTTTTTGTTCTTATAATCCTCCAGTATTCAGAAGAAATATTGTGTTTTCTGAGGAAGCCAGAAGCTGCAAAGAGTTGCGATTGAGGCTGAGGAAAAAATGTACATGTAGGCTACTGCCCACACAGGAAAGAGTTGTGGCTTACATGGTGAGAGATTGTGTGCTCAGTTTTGTTGTTTTAGTCCATGGTATATGATGACTGCAAGAGGGAGTGGTTTCGTAGAATAATTCGGTTCTTGTAAATGCATGGTTTTATTATAAGCTCCAGATGTTGTTGATGAAATCACTGAAAATGCAGTCAATAAAGGTTTATTTAAAGGTTTATCCAGCTCCAGTCCTCGAGGTCCACAGTCCTGCAGGTTTTAGATGTTTTCCTGCTCCAACAGACCTGATTCAAATCACATGGCTCTCCTCAACAGCTTGTTGTCAAGTTCTGTCCAAGCAATTTGATCCATTAATCCGACCCTTGAGAATTGACTTTGAACACCCCTGCTTTATTATAAGAATTCCAAGACTTTGCAACCTCTAGGAATTGTTAGCACAACAGCATGTGAGGATTCAAAGTGGCATTCATTAAGGTGATGGTGGTACGGCACATATTATGGAGTTTGATTTTAACCATATTTTTTAGTATTGATTTTAATCAACTAAGCATGCTCATCAATTTTCCTCATGCCGCCCATAGAGATGGTAGTTTAAGCTGCTTTCACGTTACATAGGTGTCGTGCTCTGCCTCTGAATCCAGTCATGTCTATATCTTGCATGACTTGAGATTGGATCTTTGCTGGGGCGAGCTGAGCAGCAAAAAGTTGTATTTGCCACTCTCCTATTCTCCAGTGTAGTTAAAATTAGTTCAATATCAGCTAATTGCTCTCAGAGGACACTTTAACATGACCAAACCGAGGGGAATCTGTTGGTTAATTGCCTGGAGTTGATTGGTAACTCTCCCGAGGAATCTGTTATTTAGAAAGTTCCAACCAGGGACAGGAGTTGAAAATTAGCTCTTGCTATAAACTCTGCTTGCATGGCATTATTAATGCAACAGTTGCAATGTCCCTGTCAAATAAATCAAATCAAATTAATCAAATCTGTCAGAATGCTCCCTACTAGGCTTGATAGTTACCTGGAAGCGGTCACTGTGCAGGTCAACTCTTGGATGAGCTTTAAATTTCCAAAGTGGTGTGTCACGCTGAGGATTTTATAAACTCACATCCTCTTATCTGATGCTTGTCTCCACCTCCTCATTATCATCAGAAGCAGGAATGCCAAGGCTTTCCTGAGTAAATCCTGCATTCAATTCTACTGCTGCAAAAACAAATTCTCTCCTGGATTTTTTTTTTGGTTTCTATATCAATGAATTTGTACCAAATTTGAATGAGATTTGCACTTGTTTCGTCCCCAGCTCTGCACCCTACATTCATGCATCTTATGCAAAGGCAGCTGTTTGAGAAAAGTTGTTTTTATGATACTGTGACCTGTGTAATGTAACCAGAACTGTTTGTACTAACTGTTGACCCTGCTTCAAAGAGACTTTTGATGCTGACCCCAGTGAACAGAAGGGATGGCCCTTCTCCCCCCATCACTCTGAAAGTAAGACACCTCACACTGAGGGGTGTAATGCTGATAAGGAAGGAGGTCCAGGGGGGAGGACAATGGGAGTATATACTGTAGCAAGGAATTCTGGAGAGAAAAGTTCATCCAAACTTGTCCGCTGAGATGTGCTGAACTTTCTGTTTTGTCATGTATCTGTGGCCTGTTTTGGGTTCCCTGTGCACAAGTAAAAACATGCATGGGCTTCTAACATATCTGAAGTGTCGCCGTTCTTTATGAGTGGAAATTATTATTTCCACAGCAGCTTTAAGGGTGATGCTTTAGAGCAGGTGTTGGCAAGTTCAGTCGTAGTGAGGCGTAATCCTGCATGTTTTCAATATTTCCCTGCTCCATCGCACCTGATTCACATTAAATGGATCTAACAGCTAATCAAGTTCTGATCAGTCACTCATTCATTTGAATTAGTTATGTTGGAGCAGGGAAACATCGAAAAACTTGCACGATTGCGGCTCTCTGGGACCGAGCTTGCCTAATCCCGCTTTAAAGCTATATGATCACCAACTTTGGTGCTCAAGGGCTACTGGTCCATTGATTTGAATCAGGTACTGATGCAGGGAAACATCTAAAACCTGTAAGGTTTCACAGGTTTGTGCAGAACTTGACAACAAGCTGTTGGAGATCCAATTACTTTGAATCAAGTGGAAGACTGAAAATCACCCCCCCTCCTTTGTGTCCTAAAATCCATTAAAAGTGTGCGTGTATGTGTGTGTGTGTATGTGGGGTGGGGGGGGGGGGGTGTTGGTTCCTTCAATCACCTTTGCACCACATGCAGGCAGTCTGAACATACCATTCTGAGACAGTAGGTGGTGCTCTGCAGATTCAAATCAGAAATCCTCACCCACAATACTAATGTCTGTTGTAGTCACAATATGTCATATTTCACACAGAAAAAACCTTCTTAAGACGGCACATACTAACAAGGTTAAAAATGTCATTTTTTTTAGCAGTATAGTAATGTGACACTCTTTTTATATTAATGAAAAGTTTTTATTTTGGTTCATTGAAAGAAAACATGCCTGGTATATTGTTGTTGTGGTATTAATGTAAGGTACAAAAATTAATTGATATAAAAAGAGCACAGCTGTAGAACAACATAAATAAATCATTTGAAATAAATGAGGGAAAAAATCTAAACAAAACGCGATCCATTGCCCCGCTAGAGGTGGGTTTGTTGTTACCATTGAGTCTGCTTCGGCTGATAGGGTAGTGGTGGTCCATCTATTGGATTAGAGCGGGGATTTCACTGTGGTATTAATCTGTGAAGACAGCAGGCGGCCCGGGCTGGGCTCACTCTGAGCTGTTGTGTCTCTCAGCCTCTGGCTGTCTGTCAGTAGGCTGTATCTGTTCCATCTGACGGTCCAAAGCACGCGGGACACCTCTCAGCCAACATGAACCTTTTCTGCTTTTCATTGGTAAGATATTCTCTTTCCTTTTGCATGTACATTCTTTAACAAGTTGTATCAGAAGCCGAAGGAAAAAAAAGGCAGTATCTGTAAATCAATGCATGGAGTGTAAACCTTTATTTGCAGGAAAATAAAATTTGTACAGAATGTATTTTTGTTTGCTAAACATGATCCCAAAGGCATGCAACTCTACATGTAGTAAAAAATTGTATATCACTAAGCTACAGTACAATAGATAGTTGATATATTTTCTTTTTGCCCACATCTCAGTTATAAGTTTGAAATATAAATCTAAACTAATTTGCTCTGCTTTTTTTCCTCTGTTATTTTGTTTATGCTATTGTGCCCAAATTACACCACATGTACTTCCAATATCTGGTATTTGAATAATGCTTTTGTACATTACAACCTTGCAATGAAAAAACCCAACAACAGATACATAGCTGAATGACAAACTGCACCATTTATTTAGCTAGTCAACAGGCAAGAACACACATACTTGCAGAACACAGATACGTCCCTTAGATGCCTCTTGCAGCTGTCATGTTACACACAGGTACAAAGGTTAATTGGCTAAAGACACTTACTCTGACTGTCTGCTGTATTGGCTCTACTCCACATATCATTTAATGTGTGTGGTGAGTTTGGTTTGGCCATTTGTTTAGGGCAAGTTATTATATAAGTTAAAGGTGCCATATGTAAGAATTATGTCTCAGATTCATTTTAAGTTATCATTAAATGGTGCTGATATGTTACAAGACATTAAAAAATTGTGTTAATTTCAAATCCTTCTATCACTGACAACCGTAATTTAGCCAGGATATTCTCATTTCAAAAACGGATTTTCAGCCCCCAAATGATGTTATTGTTTACATTTTGTGCAGATATTTGATTAAATCTCCCAATGGGGGGGAGGTGGAGGGTTCTAAAATATCCAGAACTTCTGTATATATTTTTATTGACCTATTTTGGCCATTTTTAGCCATTTTCTACATAGGCTATGGCTTCACATGATTGTAGTACCAGTTTCGGCCAGAATCTTACAGATGGTACCTTTAAATCTAAATTTCAGAGGAAATATGACATATACAGCAATTAAATGAAAACTCTTAAAGTGAAAATGATGTTTTACTAATAGCACACATATGTAAAGCAACTGAAGTATGTGGACTACAAAAGGTTGTACTTGTAAAACCACTAAAAATAGCTATGTTTACAGTCTACTGATGAGATGTTGCTGCATAAACAAGATGAGCTGTAGACATGCGGGTTTTTCATTCCTAGAAGAAATCCAAACAAGCCAAACACATTTTAATCCACACCAATCTGCTTTGAAGAAATTGGATCCTTCCTAACCGATCATCATAGCTGAATATGTTTAAAAGGGCTTTGGAGCAGCATTTTCCTCCATTGGGTTAAATCCCCATGACTCTAATTTTAATGCTTTGCATCTATGAAAAAAAAGCAGGTTTATGTGTTGTTTCAAGCATTTTATGGATTATTTAAACCTAAAACTGGTATGACTGTGTATGTGTGTGGTTTCATACTATAGTAGTCCGACTTAATCAGTGGAAAGCACATCAGCACTGGGGCCCCAAAGCATCAATGCATCCACTTGCTATTCTTCTATGTTCATGGATTTGCATAACAGTTGCACTCACATCCATAATTTCCCAGAATTTAATGTGTGAATTTTTTATTTTTTTTACTTCAGTGTCTTTTAAATAAACTGAGCAATGCTATGTAAAACTGTAATGTAATTTTGTAG
>JAPMNP010658336.1:0-20537 GCA_029874935.1 Atherina boyeri | reverse complement strand
AGAAGCTGCGTTCAGCTTCTATGCTCCACATGTCTGGAACAAACTCCCAGAAAGCCTCAGATCAGCTGAAACACTCTGTTTGAAACTAGGATTAATCAAAATAAACTGAGTGCAATGTGTTTAGATGTTCTATTTGGGGCTTATATCTTCCATCATTATAAAATAGAGGTAAAAAATAGTTTTTCCCTCAATAAATTGAGAGACTAAAAATAGTTGTCTGAGGAAAAAAAGCTACTGACAGACCCTTATGAGCCATCTGAGACACACCTGATTATGTAATGCTCAGAGTAGCCTCTCATACATAATGCACACTGGGGCAAATTGAAATAAATGCATTAATAACAACATCAACCACAGACTTCCTGTTTCACCTAATGCATGTACTGGCAATATTTCTAAAGTAAATGTTTTGGTGGGTAAGAGCAAGACTGTGTGTGTGTGTGTTTGTATGTCCTCTTTTCTGTTTTGTTGTCTTTAGTGAGCAAGACAGTTTTTATGGCTGCTTCATGTGGGTGTTGGTGTTTATACAGCTGAAGACGTGATGCTGTGCCCGACTTGAGCTCGCTTCCACAGATGAAGTCACATGGGCTAACACCAGTGACCTCAGCTTAGGTTCAGCCCAGTACTGATTTCACATGTTTGTGTCTGTGTTAACCTTGTAATACACCCTGATTGCATCGACTTCTGGAAATAAACACACAGCTCCACTGACATGTAAAAAACAAAACTAACAAACAAGCTCTTTAATGTCTAGCAGTCCGACATCTTCAAACATGCATTAACTCACATTAGCTCTATTCCCAAAGGCGGCGTAGAATGGCTGCTTGTTATGCTGGAACAGGTTCTTGATGTCTGTAAGGCATTCAATCTTGAAGATCTCTGGTTTCTTCTCTATGACCTCCCTGAAACAAACGGGCAGTTTCATTAGGAACCACACATGTTTACATAACCTGATCATAAATCAAGAGAGTTGCAAGTAATTTGACCAAATGTATTTCAACTTTCTGTCTAACCTCTGTCCTCTGGTGTATTCAGAACAATTTCTTTAAACCAATGCAGAAATCGTGTAACTAATCATCATAAAACACTCCACAAATGTGAAAAAAAAGAAAAAAAAGGAAAAACCAACACCTCCAAAAACAAAGACAACTGGAGTCTGAATACAAAAAAATGTAGGCGTTTTTCTTACAATAAAATAAAAACCAAGAGACTCACCTAAATAATGTATCTGCAGCTTAGTGAATAATCACAAAACTCATGTTGCTATAGTAACCATAATATATAGGATTCAAGTTTACAAAAGATCCTCACTGCTGAAGTGAATTCAAAATACAAAATACAGCAAAGATGGGTTCAATAAAATCAATCAGTTTCTGTTACCATAGCTGCACAGCTAGGAAAAGAGACTACCTTTTTTTATATATTTGTATCATATTTGATACAAGACATATGTGTGAGACTTGTGCAAAATCAATATTGCTAACAATCCACTGATTATGTCCACACAAAGCTAGAGGCTCTACAAATATGTTGAAGATTGAATTGTTTAACCCTCGTGGGCCCTTAGTGGGTCAAAAAGACCCGCGTCCTGGGATGCGTCTGGGGACCCCGGTACGAGCCGCGAGCAGGTCCGGGACCCGGTCCGGGGTCGGGGCAGAGGTAAGGGCAGGGGTCGGGCTCGTGGCCGATACCGGGGATCCCGGACCTGTTCGCAGCTCGTACCGGGGTCCCCAGACGCATCGCAGGACGCGGGTCTTTTTGACCCACTAAGGGCCCATGAGGGATAAACAATTAATATACACTATAGACCATTCATCTGGATAACTATTCAACAACTTCATATAATGCAAACAAAAATATTAGTTAGACCCCTGGTATAAATCTTGTTCACCAAAATGCATTAACATTTTTGCATCAGTTTTCCACTAAGTGATGCAAAGATTACAATTTTTTTGTTTTTGCTTGGGGTGTTTGTTTTCTTTTTAAGATTAAAAGAAAAAAAAAAAGAAACAAAGGATTGTCCATAGCTCATGAACAGACCTGTATCCAAACACAGCAAGTTAATTAATAAACAGCCACATAAAAGTTGAGACATTTCCTACTCTTGATTAGACTTTTCCGTAAAGGGACAGGAAGGATGGAGGACAGATATTAGGACAAAATAAGTTCTGAATGTGCTGATCATGGGAGTACTTCAAGGGACTGAAGACATGGCTACCAACATAGTTCATACCTATTCAATTGAAAAATGAATGAGAATAAGATTCGAGACCAAACTTTTTAGGATGATTATAGTATAAATGACCATGTAGGTAAAAATGTTGTTTTAGGGGGAAAAAAAGGTTGGTTCTTAAAAAAAAGAAAAAGAATCAGGATTAAGGAACAAGGAGCATTTAATAAGCATAATGAACGTTATGGTAATGAGAGTGACAGATGTTCGCAGAAGTGACTGTACCTGTGGAATGCAGAGAAGAGGCTGCTAGGAGAAAGCATGAGAGGTCCTCGTGGCAGGATGGTGCCTCCATCATTGACCCACTGCAGGTAACCTCTTGTCATGTCTGCCATGCCGATAGCCCGTGCTGAGCAGTATAAGAACTTGTAGCCATTCCTGTAGATGGGAGAAGCGCTGCTCATCAGTGGTTGTTTAAATATGAATTTTTATGAAGAACACAACAGCAATTTCTTAGACCATCTGTTTAATTAGATCAACTGGTTCTTGTCAAAATGTGCAGAAAATCTTCACAATTCAAAGACAAAGACAATCTTGATGATGGAAAGTGTACTTAGTGGAATTGCCAATTCTCTTTATACTATACCTCCTACGTCCATTTCATTTGCATTCTCTGTATGACTAAAGCATCAAAAAACAGGTCCAAAAGTTTAAAACTTTTGAGACAATCCAGTTAATGATGCTTTTAGTTTTGCAATGATTCCTTTAAACCTGCTGAGTCATCCACCTCAGAGCAACCCACGCAAAAAAGGGAAGGAAATATCAACTCCAGCGAAAGCCAACTGGGAATCAATCACAGGCACTCCTAACCACTGACAGACATTCATTCTTCCTCAGTGCTTAATCTGTGGTGTCGCACACTTACTCAGCGACAGAGTGGTACAGCTTTGCAATGCCCTGGTGGGTCCAGTCTTTCCCCAGCTGTGGAAGGATCTGTCCAAAGACATCTGACCTAAGACAAACAAAAATATTATTGACAAATGGGAAAAATACCTCCATCTGCATTGCACATAATTCATTTTCTTTTATTTGTAAATACATATTATGTAAATATGTATATCAGGGGAGACTGATTATTATTAATATAGTGGAGATGGGGTGGGTTTAAATAAGCTTATACTTCATTGTACTCCTTTTAGGACATGTTGGGTTCATATTATTGTTGTTTTGACTATTCTCAATTGTTTTGTTTGTTTTCAGTTTACTTTTTGTTACTCGCCCATGTTCGAAAAAAATTATTCATTCATTGACATAATTCAGAAATCTAAAATATGAACAGATGGGGAGTGACAGACACAGCCAAAGAATGAAGGAAGAAAACAAAGCAGACAAGTGGTAGAGACTGTTCAGAAGAGGTTAAATAAAGCACCCTACTTGATCTATCATAAATATGGAAAATTATGGGCTATTCTCTGCTAATAAAGATCATTGGCCCATAGGCGGGTCGCTGTCTGACTCGCAGCTTATAATAGCGCGTCCTTACAGACAAAAATGTAAATGGACTCATTATAATCCCTGTGCTCTTCACCCTGTTATTCAAGAGTGACATGTCACAGGTTGGCCCGAAGGGTCACAGAGATAATAAGCTGCTGTCCATCTGGACCCGTTTGATGTTGAACCTCGGAGTGGCCATCAGAACAGCGGCAGGCTTAGTTTTGTCTCAAAAGAGTGTAACTAGCTATAAGATAATTTAATAGATTTACATAAAGGAGAACTGCATTACATTCCTCATATCTGCTATCAATCTTACCCATCTTTTCTTTTTTTTTTGACCTTTCAAATATTTTGTAATAATGTAGGCCCGTGTTTATTCACCTGTTGGTCTGTAATGCAGGTCAGCACGCATGCCGTCAAATAAGGAGCTTTTCTACAATAAGACTAGAGCTGCATTAATAAATGGCCAAGGCAATTAGTTGGGTTGTTAATCTGTCATTTTGATATATTTATCATCTTTGACCAATGACTTTAAAAAAAGTTAGTAAACAAAACATAACAATGCAAACACATTTGGATACAAGCAGCCTTATACATTTTTTTCTTATTTTTTCTTTTTTAAAGACTAAGTGAAAAATTATTTGTATGATTTATTGATGCTATTCAGTTGTTTTACCTCTGATATATATGCTCTGTCTTCTAGTTATAATCAAATAAGCCATGTCTGACTGAAAAAGCCATATTGCTCAGAACGCAGGGCAACAGAAGATTTCTTGGTAATGTAAGAGTTGCTTCCATTTCTGTATAATGGGTGTTTATATAGCATTTTCTAATATGCTCCTATTTAATATTAGATCTACATTTAATAGCAAAAGGTAAAGAGGCTCCTACAGGTCACTGGTATGAATGACAGCTTCTAATAATATTCAGTAATCCAAGAATGAAACTTAGAAAACAGATCTAATTCGCTTGCACTCACACAGTAGAAACTCCTAAAAATGTGAAAGGTATCAGCAGTAACAGTTGTTTTCTTTGATGTGCAGTACTGATGACAATCAGAACATTTTCATCAACTTTCATAAAGACTTGATGTGCTGCCACATTTTGGCTCTTTTATACTGTGTATTATATTGCAGCTTTTCTAATATAAACTGCCACAGTGATTCAGTGTAATGACAGGTTGGAGGGCTTATGAAACCATCTTTCCTTTGAAATACATACTTGGTGATAGTGCCATCGATGTCAGAGATGATCACTTTGTCATCCCAGTTCCACAGGTAGATAGTTCCCTCACAGCGGCATGTACCCTGGTACTGGGTGGTAATGCTGAATGTCACATCATTCGGTCCCTCCTTGAGTTTTAAACTGACCTACAAACACAGAGGAAAAATCATAAAAGCATCAAGACAAACAGTTCATTTTATTCACTCCAAGGGAATTCAACACAGAATGACTTGTTACACTGTACGATGAACAGGCCTTTAATGCCCCCTACAGACAGAAAGAGAAGTAAAAACTAAGCATTTCATTGCTAGCCAGCAGAGGGCACTCTGAACCACCAAATTAAAAAGTTCAAAACTAAATAAGTAATCAAGACTGTAATCTGATAAATCTTGGATTTTAACAACCACACAAAGTTTGATATAAAAAAAAATCTGTTTACAGAGTGATTTTCAATTAAACAACAACAGGGTAAACATCCAAATTAGTAAACAGTTTTATGGTAAAACTAGAGGATATAAAAAAAGTGAAAGAATGCACTCACTATTTGATCAGAAGAAAGACGCAGTGACTTCCTGTAAGTGTGTGGGGTGGAGTGGTGCTGACAATCCCCTGAATGCAGCCTCTCTTGACAAGACACAGCACTCACTTCCTTGGCTTCTTCATCACTGGATGTGTCTCCTAATTTAGGCCTACAGGGCAACCACAGTTACTGTGTCTATTCAGTGCAATTCAATGTAAAAACACTTATTACTATAAATGCGCACAAAACAAACTTTTTTTTTTTTTTAAATAATAACAATTTACAACCAATCATGACTTGCTAAAACTATTTTATGTCTAATCCTATAATATACTTTTGTAAATTATGGAATCGTTTTATGGTACACATGAGAAAGCCCTTTGTATCACATACGGTAAGGCTAGCTTCTCCTGAGACATGGAGGGTCCTTCCTCAGTCAACTGAGCCTCCTCCTTGGTTTCAAGCTTCGTCTCTGACTGGGGGAGTGAAAGAAGAAATCATTGTTAATCAAAAAACAGTTAGGAAATTAGATCTAAAGTCACAACCCCTAACATAAATATGCAGATTGAAAACAAACAGTTTTGTTTTCGGTTCTTAATAAATGTCCACACCTGCTTGATTGTACTATCTGCCCTCTTTCGCCAGAACCACCAGCGGCCTGACTTCTTTGGCATCTTCTCTTTCACCCAGGCCTCCTCTGTAGCCTACCGTAAACAACAAGACAAAGTCATTTGATAACGGATTTATTGCCAATTTACAATTAGTATAAAGTGGAAATATAAAACTTAAATTACCTTTGGTAAATTTTTCTGAAATGCTTGGAGACTTAGAATCAACGGTGCAGCTAATGCCCAGTTATAATACCTGACGACATAAATGCTGGTTAAGATGCAATAATGGCCCCTTATATACATTCTGTCATTTTACACAAAATAATGGAGGCTTACAAACCTATTTCCTATTTTTACTACCAGGTTGGGGTTATCTATAATTGCTGGATTTTCAGAAAATTCATGATACGTGATGATATGCTCCATGAATCTTTCTGCAAACACAGACAGAAGGAAGACTAATCAAAGACAGCAGGTGGAAAGGTCAGTGGTGGTTAACCTAACATCGTATTACATAGGTAAGTGTGTATGTGTACACACACACACACACACACACAAATATGCTTATTGATTTTGTATCACAGAGCCTTCTCAAATAAGAAGGCTTCTTTTGAGACCAACACAGAAACACAGATTTACAGTTATACAAAAGGTTCTGTCTTCTGTGAAAGAGTCATTTCCAAATACCTTTGGATATTTCAGCATTTTCTGTGAGACCTCCACACAGAGAAAGGGTGACATCAGGCAGGTCACTGGCTGAGTCAGAAAGACATTCTGTCCCACTATCAGCAGCCGCACTACCCACCGACTGAGGAGACTGTGAACCAGAGTGCATCTCAGAGTGCATCTCAGAGTCCATCCAATGCTTAGTAGCTGCCTCCGACTCACTGGTGGAATAAAGGTAAAGAAAGAGCGAGAGAAAATGATACTGGTCTTGGGTGTTATTTTAGAAGAGGGGTGTTAATAATACATGTGTTCAGTTAAATTGGAGCACATTTCTAATTAAAAGGAGGTCAAGCAATTAGGTGCCTCCTGCATAAGCAAACCTCTTAGGAAAATATCTTGCAGCCACATCTGGTTCAAGAACATTCAGGTCATCTAGGTAGATGTCCTCAGGACCCTGATGCTGACTCCTTTTTGGGACTCCTGTATCCGACAATAGAATTATCCATTACTTTAAGTGCAATTAGAAATAGTGCAAACCACATCAACAAGAGACCTCATGTACCTTTCTTCTTTGAAGGTGAATCACTCTGCTGGCTGTTTGTAGGGGTGGATGTTGTCACACTAGATGGCAGGACATCAAGGGGCTCTGTGGGAGTTACAGGACTTGCAACGGAGGTTATGGTACCGACATGTGGTAGTTGATAATCAGGTGTTACAGTGGTGAGAGGGGTGCGTGGCTCTGGCTTGACTATGGTACACACAGAAAGGCCACTATCTTCTTTTTCAGTCCGAGATTCATCTTCCATGGCCTCTGTGCTAAGGATGACACGGAAGTGGGTGCTCTCTGACGGGGTGATAGTCACTGTTTTTAGTGGTTCTGGTTTCTCTTTCTTTGTGACCTGGATATTGAATAAGAAAAGGTTACTATGGAGATAAGCATCCAGACATCTGCTTTAAATTTTACAGGAACAAAGTGCTTACCCTGGTTGTTTCTGGAAACTCTCCCCAGGTCCACTGCATGTGGGACTCAGCTCTGAGCAAACTCTCCGAGGGCCTCATCACCAGTTCTGAATCACTCTTTGGGGAATAGCCCTGAGACAAGCCATGACTAACGGATACATAGATAGAGAAGTGCAAACATCAGTAAGATAAGGGATTTTTTGTGTGTGTCTATGCTACATCACTGTTGAAGGCTATTTGTTTATCTCCACACATACCCATCACTTGCTCGCCATTCTCCATCAGACAATGGATAGCCATCGTGGTTATGTCTGGCTGCAGGTAATTTGGGATCAATGTCACGTATTGTGGAAACTGAAGGTGACCTACATCAAGGGTGAAAAATATATATATAGATAACTGACCCACCTCTGTTAAACAAATACTGGCTACATCAACAAGCTTTTAACCTGAACACACCTTGAGACATGTGTCCCAGCTTCCTCATCAGAGCTCAGGTCCATCTCAAAGATCTCCTCATTTTGCCCAGTGCTGGACATAGCAGCAGTTGTAGCAGCAGCATTTCCAGTAGTTACTGACATTGGTGGGGTCAATTCCTCTCTACGGGGGTCTCCTTTATGCTTCTTTCTCCGTCTTTTTTTCTTTTTTGTAGCCGTAGTGCTGGGAGCAGGAGGCTCTGGTGGGTCCTCTGGGTCACCAGGGTCATCTTCAAGATCTTTTGGTGCCCTTTGCTCTACTTCTGAGATCCAGAACAGATGACTCTCGGTGGGAATTGGGGATGTGGCCAGGTGGGCAGGGACAATCTGCTACAATTAAAAATGCAGAGACATATTCTTGAATGGGAGAAAGCCAAAATTGTCATTAGTCTCATTCTCAGAGTGAATTCATAAGAGAGTGTCTGTCAGTGCTGAGTTGTCACGATAAGCTCTGGAAGCTTATGCACTAGGTCAACTGTGAAATAAAGTAACTGAAGAAAAGTGGAGGAATCGCTTCTCATCATGAAGAATTCTCTTCCTTATTAACAACTTCTTAAATGTATTGTTTTAATAATTTTGTTATGTTGAAACATAAGTAGGTTGACCCTCTAAGAGAACAAATCAGATCAAGACTAATTTAGTTCCTTTTTTTTCACTTCATCTTTGTATGGTATGCTTACATTTAGCTGTTCAGATTCTTGGACAAAAAAGGCTTCTCCATTGTCACCAAGCTTCATATGTAGATCTACGGGCTCTCCGTTCACTTCAATGTCAATCTGGAAAGAAAAATAGCAGAAAATACAGATTGACATCACTGAGCTAACATAAAAAATTGATAATGTAAACAAGGTTTGTTTAGCTTGCTATTACAGCAGTTAAATTGGGCTACGTAGATCATAGGTCAAGAGTAACACACCGGTGATCTGGAGGTTGAGGGCACATACTGTACAAGCATTTCTTATTGCATTCGCACTATAGTGATCCTGTTTCTCTTTATTATCATTATTCCGCCAAACTTTGGCGCTTAACTCCTCCAAAACCATTTGTTCAACTTCAGTCTTACACATATAAACAGGTTCCTTGTCATCAGAAGGGTGCAATGTTTTTTCTTGTTTCTAACTTTTATACTTTTTGAGAAAATAAGTATTTTGTGAAAGTGCTTATTTTGCTTAAGTAAAATCCAGCCATCTGATTGGACCATTCAGAAAATTCAGCCCAGTGATTGGACAATCCTGTGCCTATGGCTTCACCAGGGTGCACCACTTGGGTCTGCCCATGGCCTAGTGGATTAGTCGTGAGACTCTGGCACAGTAGATCATGGGTTTGAATCCGACCCAAGGCATTGTTACATTGTGCATTTAATAGTGTTTGAATTCTAGTGATCTGCATTTCAGTTAATTTCATTCAGAATTAGGGCATTCACACCAGCTGTTGTGTAACAAAAGCTGAAATTCTAGTTCTCACTGTGATTACCGTTTTTGTAGATGATTCTTCGCAAAAAAAAACAAACAAACAAAAAAAAAACAGTCTTTAACAATTTGACGAAAGGTAAATTAACATTTAGTTCATCTTATCCACACAGAGGCCAAAGCAGTTCATATTTTTATGGATGGCATCATTTATGAGATGCAGGAATGTGTATTGAGTCTGAGGCCCTGTTTAGACAACACTGTTACCGCTGCAAAAACTGCCATTATTATTTTTGTGCTTTTCGCAGGTTAAGCAGGGTCTGAGTACGCAAGTGCAAGATGACTTGAAACACATCTTCCCCAAAAGATTTCAGCTGCAGTTTACACTGACAGGACTTGCCTTGCGTTTCAAGAAAATTTCACTCTGGAGGCTGTTGTCAAACCTTTGCAGTTTTATCCACCAAAAACTCTGTTACCATGTAAACGAGAGGCCAGAACACAACAAAAGATTTTCATTTCACTGTCTCATTGTTGTTGTGTAAATAGGTCCGAGTAGTCGGTTGATTCCTTCACAGGATGGGTCTGCTTCAGAGATCTGTTTGTGCTCAAAAATGAAAAAGAAAAAGCAGGATGGGCCGGTGTCTCTGTAAGTGGTCTTCATGCAGCCTACCCAATTAGAATTCAATGACCGAACCAGTATTTTCTGTACAATTATTCAATTGGCAAAGCATAGTTTTGTTAAGATCATGGTTTGGGTTGGTTTGAGCCAACAACTGCCTAATTACTGCGGCCTAGAGAGTAATGATGTAAAAATTGGAGACATTTTTCTAAATCAGGAAATCACATGGATATTGGAAATACAGCTAATAATGTTATACATTATTAGCTTTTTAATGCAAAAAAAATCCTGCCTCTCTATCATTTGTTCATATAAGACTGTGGTCACAACTGGGTGATCCGGTTAAAGAGGCTACATGCGAGGTTTTTCCCAAAACAAACGTAACAACAGCCTTTTTATTTGACCATTTATGAATCAAACATCTTTTGAAGAGCATACTGACACCTTGTCGGCTCACCGTGGGTGCACCTATAAGCCTGTAGCCAATTTTTCCTTGTTTCTATTGGGTCCGATTTTTGGCATGCTGTCTGCAGATGTGACGTCAAGCGTGTTCATGTTAAACCTTTCAGATCAACGCTGCAGCCACCGGAAATAAACAAGAAGCCTGTTCTCACAAACAAGAAGTGTTTGTGAGAATACACAGAGCGACCCAGCACAACTCAGACACCAACAGAAACTCCAGTTCAGACTATGAGTGCGTGCTGCGAGAATGAGCAGAAAGGAGGTGCAGTTCCGTTTTTCAGCCAAAAGTGTCAGTCGCGAGTTAAAATTTCAGAAAACTGCATATAGCCCATTTATTCGCGAAACATGTTACCCCCTGCTGTTCGGTCCCGGATAGGACGTAAGTGTGACCGAGCCCTAAGACTTATTTTGCCCTATATATTTTGTCAGATAACACTGCAGGCTTGTGCAGCTTCATCTCTTGGCTGAGGGTTTCTAAATCCTAATAAGCATATGGGTCGTCTGGGCTTTCATTCTGTAGAGCCTGCCAGAAGAACAAGGCCACTCAAGTTGTCCAGGCAAAACTCAGTCGACAGCAGCCCATTCAGAAACTTGACAGCAAAACTAAACAAAAAAAGGTCACGTCTGGCAGAGATTACAGATGGGCAGACTTTAACTCACAACTACGATGTTACCTGAAAACATATCAATATCAATTTGCAACCAGCATAATCAGTTTGTTTCCCTTGTATGTGATTTATCTTGTTCCATCTTTCTGTTTGCTGGTCTGCTTTATTGCAGGTGTGGTTTTCTGCAACTGCAGTATTGAATTTCATCCCCCCAAGGTTGCTATGGTGAATTCTTGCAGAGGTTGTTAAGAATTTCAAACTCTAGTTATTGAGACGGAATAAATTAAGGTAATCTTCATCCATTCAAAGTTAGTACCAGGTAACATTCATTTAAGTAGCTAAGTTATGGTTTTGCAAACACCATACTTTGTTGCTGAATTAGGCCTACATATTATTGCACACAATATAAAGCTTTAAAATGAAGGCATATAACTTTGACTGTTATTTTGATTACCTCCTTCATATCCTGTAAAAAGAACAGAAAATTCAATAACAAGTACTTATGTAAAGCTGTGTTTAATTATTCCAAATTTGCAACTGGCAAAATGCAATTAAATAGATGGATGAACCGAAGTGGATCTGATAAGTGAAACTGGGGACACATGTATAAGTGTTTGTTACACAACAGCCCTTTTTTGAGGCCTTGTTCATGTTTCTTCCTCCTCCTACGCATTCAAGTTGTAGAGCTGTTGCCATAGAAACCACCCATTCATTCCTACTCTCCAAGCCCATCAGCATTCTGGATAGGTGGTGATACCGTGTCAGTCCACCACAAATCATTATCCTGGTCCACAAGGAAGTAAAAGAGCTTTCTTCAAGCCAGAGTACTACATAACCTTTCCAAGAATAGAAGTCAAGAATAGCTCATCATTCATGTTACCATCCCACTGAAACTCACTCACAGTATTTATCACTAATATCACAATGTTGCAAATCTTATTGTAACCAGATAAACCCAAGTAAAATAAAAAAAATTTAAATCTCTTACAGGACTTAAAGTATGTATATTTATGCATAACATGGATAATCATACAGTATGTACTTGATAACCACTGCCAAAGCAGGTTTAAGCTGCTATCCTCACCCATCAATCAAACGAAAGGCCAAGTGCTATAAAAACAGTTTCCCCAAGTGAGGAGTGCTAAAAAAAAAAAAAAAATAACATAACTGTTATTCAGCCATAACTAACTGGGTTGCACCACTAGGCAAGAATATAGTAATAGCTATAACTATTGAGGGAGAAAAACTCAGAATATCCCAACTATGTTCAGCTAACAAAACATTTCCTGAGAGAGTTATACTCTGATCTCTATGCTCAATATTTACTAATTATTCACACTGGAACTGTGACATCACATGCTTTTTCTGAAGTAAGTGAGGGGAAATTTTATTGAATGTGAAACTAGAATAACTATGTTGGGGTGATTTCAATTTAGTACATATTTTCCATGCAGACATTCATTTGAAAGATACTGCTTTGGCAAATAAGGGGTCATTTTTTTAGGCTGCATTCTATCAACCTAAAATACAATGACCTGCCCTTTTTAAAAAACAAAACAAAAAAAGAACCCACTTGTTACTTGGCTTGGAAGAGTTAAGGCCGGTTTATACTTCTGGATGTGGGGGTTGTTGCCGTAACCCCCGCAGCCTCTGGTGTGTTTATACTTGTGCGTCGTCTCCGCAGTGTAGCTGGTGCGGCGTCTGCTTCAGGTCAGACCAGCCCAGCTGACGCTGATGGGCTGTGTTTATACTCGAGCGTAGGGTCAAAGCGTTGTGCTGCAGTTTTTTGTACAAATCTGTAGGAGGTATTAGGGCTGATAACGGCTGGTAAACATACTTATACAATAAATTTATACCAGTAAACTCCACAGAGCGGATTTTTTTCCCCCCCAGATATTTCCGGCGAGTATTCTCACTCTGACTTCCACGTCGCGTGGCCGGGTTGCATGTCAGCTCTAAAGAGGTGCGCGCCAAGCCTCTGCGGATCTACGCAACGGCTACGGCGTTCCCTAAGCGAGGGAGATGACGCAGAAGTATAAACCGGCCTTTATGCAGCAGTGTAAACTGTGTCCCAGTATATGACTGCTGCTCCACTGATTTAGCATTGTACTTTCAAAACAATGGCAAGTTCACAATGGGGACTTCTTGAGAAAACAAAAACTACATCACTGCAGCTGAGCCAGACATTGTCTTTTTATATCACATCATCCTTTTTAGGTCAAAGGACCACAACATCACTCAAAATACCGAAGTCAAAAGTTCAATCAAGCCATTTTCACAAATGCAACAAAACCCTGATTTTATTACATTTTTTTGGAGGGGCTGTAAGTCTACATATAATAATAATAATAATAATAATAATAATAATAATAATTTGGCCAAATGTATGGAGAATTAAAATTGTCACAAAAAAAGTCACTAGGGGTGGGTGGTATAAGCGGTATGCGGTAGAAAGGGTATGAATTGGGCAGACGGTAAAGATTTCGACTGTACCAGCCAACTTCAATAGTGCTTGGTGCCATCTCTATATGTTTTCAAATAAATGGCACAGCAGCAGTCAGCCTCTCCCCTACCTGGTGGAAGGACCCATTGTTTACAGTGTTGCTAACCTGGCAACTTTGTCGCTATATTTAAAGAGTTTTCAGACCCATCTAGCAACTCTTTAAACACAAGCAACAAAACTAGCGGGTTTTACTAGTGTTTTTGGAAAGTGTTGGAAATTACTGTGAAAGTGCTTATTTTTTACTCTTCTCAACAAGGTGAACATACTGTAACAGCCCCCACATCCAAATGCGATCCTTGTGGAGCTTCAGTCCAGCTCACAGCTGCAGTCAGTGCAAATGCTAACCTATGCTCCATGTCCATGCTCAAAATAAATTGAGGCTGTCACTGGCTGATCACAACCTAGCCTAAAATCAGATATTAATACAGCTTAATGTAGAGTACATAAAAACATTTGAAGTTTATCTTTTAAGATATTCTAAATTAATTAATCTACTTTAAAAACTAGGTAATCCGTTTCAGTTTTGTATCTTTTGCATTACAGTGAGCAAACAGTCTAAGGCTGTTTTCACACATATTTGGGTTGAGCCAGGTGCTGCCGCAGTAGTGAAATGGAAATAATGTTTCATTTTTAAACAAATTCGGCAAGCTTTCACATATGCTTTTGGTCACCGCGCCAAGCAGCCGCTCTACAGAGTGGAGCGTTACGTATCCACGGCAACTAGACAGAAGTAGACGCGTAATTCCAAATGGAAATAAGCCTGGCTCAGGTGTAAACGGAACAAAACCTTTTTCCTTCCGTTCTCATAAATGTGTAGGCTACTAATTATTTATCATTATTATATTATAACCTTTATTCAACCAGGAGAAGCCTGTAGTGATTAGAATCTCTTTTTCAAGGGAGACCTGGCCAAGATGAGCAGCTGAGTTACAACACATCATCAAAGAAGACACAGGAAAATATGAATAAATACTAGTAATAAATAATCTTTCGTGGAATAGCGCGGGAGGGTTGATATCCCAAAAACACAGCTGCTTACGGGAACCTGTTTAGTTAAAAACGCGGAGTATCTGGACTTTAGGACGAGCTAAAGTTGTTGCGTGTTCACACATCACTCGCGCCGCATTTCAAGTCGATGCAAGCCGCTCCGAGACCAACTCTCTGGCAGCTCCGAGAACGGGGGAGTTACGTCGACTATGAATGCGAGTGGCGTGTTCACACAGGTCCAGTCGCGCCGTGTTCGGACCTAAAATTCAGTTAGGTCGACCTAAATGGTCCCTGTGTGAAAACAGCCCAAGAAGTCTATTCTTGAATATCATTGAAACACATGCTTCAGATTATACCGCAATATAGATTTGAGACCATATCGCCCAGCCCTAACAGTGACCCTTACAGAAAGGTAGGAAACCTTCATTTCAATCTCTGCACAGCAAACAAAACAGATTTCCAGTGTGTTTGGATGCCTTGTATTACTTATTTGTACTATGTGCATTATTTCCAGCAGTAAGAACAGACCTCATACAAAGAACCTGAAGCGTTTTCAAACTCGGTTGGAGAAATGTATACAGCCTATGGAGTATGGTGATTCCATGTCTTTGGGCTAACATTATCCACAAGTAACACTGATAAATCAAACTATAAAATTTTGGAAGCGTGAATTCTGCTTACGTACCTACAGTGTTGTATGTAAGTGGAACTGACTTGACCTCATAATACATCATAAAAAGAAAAAATATTGGGCTGATGGAACCACAAATTCAAATGTAACCATTTTTGAGAAAAATAATCATTAATGAATGAATAAATTCAACAAGTAAAGGGATCTCCTTTTGTTTTTATGAAAAAGCGAAATGTGCTGTGATGATTTAGAGTTTGGTTTCACAACTAAACTGTGCTATTGATATCAATTAAAGCTAATCAAAATAGGGCTTATAAAATTATTATGAAGGGACATATTAAAAAGAACTCACCACTTTCTCCTTCGAGCGCAGTACACCCAGCTTGCCAAACCGAACGTGGAATGGTGAGCACTGGTAGGTGCCATCTCTCTGACGGACAACCACAACATCAATACAGCCTGACAGTGTGGCCTGATTAATGCCTTTGTACAGTTCTTTGACGGTCACCAGAACCTGACCTGCCAGCTGGCCCACGTAGTTCATGGTGTCTGTCTGGAGAGGGAAAAGACAAAGTTAGTGGCCGAGTTCATGGGGGAAAAAAAAAAGGGAAATGGGATGAGTAGAGAAAAACTGAGAGTTGAGCTGCAGAAGCTGCAAAATTAACAGGCTTTTTTTCCTGCTTGATTTTCCTCCGATTCTCACAGTTTACTGTCAACTTTGTTTAAAAGTATGCTCTTTGAGACAGTCAGGTTGTCTCGTTTGTCTTTTGCTTTCATCCCTTAGTTCTCTCACTGGCTGTCTGCCCCGCAGTATCAGTTATCTCCTGACCTGCAAACAGGCTGCCAGAGTGCCACTGTCATCCTATCACTGGCTATTGTCCCACATGAGCAACATCAGAGAGGGAGCAAATGGCTGGACTCAAACAATGAGGCAACCTCATACATAAATCCCACTGCCCAGCTGCAATGAAAGCGGCTGGCGTCCTGTTTACATTTATAACTCTCTGCTAACTACATCAAATAGAATACTGAAGCCATGTTTCTTTGGCTAAAACTACTTGGGCAACTGAGGATTAATGCTGCAGAATTTCTCAAAACAACAAGTCACTGGCGAACATTTTCTCAAGCTGTACATTTCTTCAAAAGAAATTTGTTTAGTCTACTAAACAACAAATAAAATACAGTCCAAGACTAGTTACATGAACATACTTTACATACTTAAACTAACGTACATGCCTTTTTGGAGCCTAAACTAGATTAGGTGATGTAATGTTTGCACAGAGACAGAGCGCACATGTGCAATAAATAAACAAATTTGATATTATATTGCTGAGGTCAGGGTCTTGTTTGTTTGGACTAATAAACACATTCTCCTCCTGTCTTCATCGTGTTTATGCAACCTGAAATGTTCCTATATCACACTGACCTTTTGTTCTGAATCTCACCATGAAAGCAATATTTTTTGGTGGTGGTGGGGGGTCAGAGGGGTGCGAAGCAAGGGTACAGAATAGGACCATTTGTGCAAGGATGGCATCATGGAATATAGAAAAATGGACAGATAATGTTCAGATATCAAGGAATTTAAACAGCAACCAGATCAAACTAATAGTTGTAGAAAACTTAAAAACAGTTGTGAGGAATGAATAGCTTTCAATGTAGTCTAAGATGTTCACCCCATGGTGTTTTGGCTTTGAAGTAGGCCTGGGTTTCGATTCAAATTTCAAGAATCGATTCGATTCCTATTCTCAAGATCTTGAATCGATGATCATTATTTGTTCGATCCGATCTTCGACATTTTGATAAGTGTATTTTGAAAAAAGCATTTTTTTTCCCAGCTGTTACCTGAATTACAGCACAATACTGTTATTATAGACATTCAACTGCAAATTAATGAGGTAGGCCATATCTGGAGAAGTGATCCCCAACCCCCGGACCGGTACCAGTCCGTGGGTCTTTTGGTCCTAGGATGTACAGACAGAATTACTCTAATTTCTGTTTGATTTATTATTTGAGTCTAAATGGGGTTTTATTTTGAAATTTTGCCAGATTCTCTCCATTACATGCACCTATGACTCACTCTTGACCAGTGACTGTAAATTTCAAGGAAAAAAATAAAATAAAAAAATTGATCCTCTGAGTCATGGATCAATCTTTACAAATTAATACAAAAATCAACTCAGAATTGGAAAATCAATTTTTTTCAACACAGGCCTACTTTGAAGAAATGAATTAAATCTCTGCACAGAAGAAGAAGCATAGAAGCTTGTCTAGCCTTTAGAAAATATCACAAACATTTAAAAGATGGCTCTTTTAAAATCAGTTTTTCAGTCAATGAAAAAGAAATAAGGTTTTTGGGACACACATGGATGTGAATTAGTTTCATGAGAGAAAAGTGAAATAGTAAACAACAAAATTCATATAAATAAATGAAAACCTGCAAACAGTAAAAAACTATCATATAGTTTAGCATAGAGATGTGCCGATCAGGGTTTTTACATCAGATACTTCTATAATACATCAAAAATATAATAATAATATTTATTATATAATTATTATTGTTATCATATAGTAGTGGTATATATAATATAGTATATAAATCTTAGTTTGTAGTATTTATAATAAATTCATTTTATGAACAGCCATAAACAATAAATTATGTATAGGCTACTTTGTGTGTTCAGCTATATATAAGTGGTCTGTAAGACTGTTTATTTTTAATGATCTGTGTGAACTTGGTGATTCATGTGAACATCCTGTGATGGCAAACAGGGAAATAATATGTCAGTCTTGTTCACTGTATTCTTCTGAAAAGCACCGCGTTCAGTATGAGCAAAGTTTTCGAGCTGACTTCACATCCCTAGCCAAACTAAGAGCAAGCAGACGGTAAATAAAAAAACAACAAAAAAACAAAAAAAAAACACCGGAGTGGCGGCAGTGACCGACGCGGCATGAGCCGGCATCAGCTCTGTCTTGCCAAATGCACTGCGTACGTCACAAAACAAGTTCCCCAAGTAACTTTAACTATAATACAAACCGAAATAGAGGTGAGCTGAATAAAACCTAAGGAAGACTGAAGCATAGAGCAATCAGTAATGTCTGTGTAGGGCGCACAAGCTGCTGCACAGCGGAGACGTGTCTGTGCAGGGAGGGGTGGGCGTTATGTGTGACTGGCCAATCACAGAGCGAGAAGACAGTCAGTTATCAATAAAGATTTTCCTTCAGCATGAGCACGGATAATGAGGAATTTTACTCTCATCACGCTCGTATTCGTTAAAAATGCTTTATCCGTACCGGATACTCGCCTGAAACGAATATCTGGCTCAACCCCAAGTTTTCCCATTTATTCTTAAATACTATCTGATGAAAATAATGACAATAAACACACACATATATATCCAATCCGTGATCGGGATGCAACACCCGATCTCTGATTCCCGATCGGGACTGAAACCACGTGATCAGACACGATATCCCATCACATGTATCGGATCGGCACATCACTAGTTTAGCATGTATCAATAAAGTAATGGTTGCATCCCCCCAGATGGTCCCATACGAAAAGTGGCCCAATATCCCAGAGAAGATGGCATGTTGGTATTTGATTGAGCCATCTACCCTCTGCGATGGCAAAGAGTTCTCCAAGAGTCTTATCAGCAGTGGTAGCTAGAGGAAACTTACAGGCCAAACCAAAATTACCTTCAACCCTCGTGGGCCCTTAGTGGGTCAAAAAGACCCGCGTCCTACGATGCGTTTTGGGACCCCGGTACGAGCCGCGAGCAGGTCCGGGACCCGGTCCGGGGTCGGGGCAGAGGCAGGGGTAGGGGCAGGGGCCGGGCTCGTGGCCGATACCGGGGATATATCATAAAAAGAATAAATCATAGAAAGAACAGTATATTCAATTTAAGAAGGCTTTACCCTTTGTGTTAACAATAAAAAAGAGCCGTCAACCTAAAAAGATTTGATTTATCATAGAACCAGGGTGAATCAATTTACGACTGATAAGTAGGCTACACAATATGATGGGAAGATATTAGAGAGCCATCAAAGGACATAGCCAGGAGTTTGGAAAAGCTTAAAAAGCAAAACACTTGAGTAGCAAACATGACTTTCCATACCAGAATCTAAAACTGTATTGTTGTCAAGTAAACACACAATAAAGTCATTTGGAAACTACTCATAAAAATAACTAAGGGTTTAAATCCAACCCTTCTCAGTATCACAATAAAAACATCAAGTGCAAAGCTCTGACCACCTGAACTATTATTAGTCTAACACAAAGTGGAGAGAGCAGCATGAAGAAAAAAGCATCAGGCCATACATGAATCAGGAAAACTCAACATTAGGGCTGCACGATTAACCTTTATCGCATCGATATTGAGGTTTGAACTACTGCGATGACCTAACCTCAGGAGGCTGAGGTTTTTTTTCCTGCCCCTGACATTTGAGTGACAAACCTATTCGCCAATCAAAATGGTTGAGTCCTGCCTTCCTGGCCAATCAGAAATGGTAATGAGAAACAAACTTGCATGCAGAGCACCGGCTTTCAGTGTTGCCAATTTGGCGACTTTGTCACAGATTTACCAAGTTTTCCAACCCCTCTGGCAAAGTTTTTTTTTTTCAAAAAGCGACTAATATAGTGACGTTTCCATGTGTTGCTAGACTTTTGGCGATTTGTTCAGTGTGAAAGCAGAATGTACTTCTCAATGTTCTCAGAAGGAGAGGAACCTGGCTGCAGGTCTCTGCTGTCAGCCTCTCTGCGGCCACGCTCAGGCTAATCTTCACTGTCAGGTTACTATGTCTCATCTTGCAGAAGGCTGGATGAGGTCTTGTTTTTAATTATTGTAATTTATTTTAAAATGTGTGCAGTATAAGAGTTTCATGTTTAGTAAATGGCAGTGGACTGCAGAAGATTTGCTTTTCTAGTTGTAAATCTAAATCTAATAACAGTTCATTTCCTTTTTTTCAATGTTTAAGTTTGGTAAAGATTCCTCAATTTCTTTTGAAAAATAAATTACCTATTAAGTTAATTTCCATTATGTCTTATTATTCTTTGGTATTTAGATTCGGGTATTTAATAATCACGAAGCATTTAACAATGTCATGACTTCAATCACTTCGTATTTTATATTAGAGATTTTTCAGGTTCAACAGCAGACAAAAGCCAGAACAGGGCCCTGGCCACATAAATAGTTTTTAG
>JAPMNP010658326.1:0-13525 GCA_029874935.1 Atherina boyeri | reverse complement strand
ACGTGAGTCAGACTCGGTCAGACCATTGGCTCAGACTCGGTCACATGCTTGGTCAGACTACGTGCCTTCGTCACATCTTCACAGCACTGGTTTTGTTTAGTTTGCTAGCGGAGGAGTTGTTACAAAATGCCCACCCTCCTCAGCTTCTTTTTTTCTTTTTAAATATTTTTATCCCACGTTTCTTCCCTTTTTTCCCACCCAGTGCTCCTACCTATGTAAAGTCCTGGGCATTGCTCTCCCTCCAGCCCCAGGAGGGCCCTGCACTGAGCTCAAATTCAAGAGATTTCCATCTCCACCTATATAGCAGAATTCATTTCCTCTCCCTCCAGTAGTGTGAAGTGGCAAGAATGGGTTGAAGTGATCTTGTACTGAATATCTCAGTTATTTCTCTTTTCTAGTATGATAAGTTCTTCAGGAATGTCAGTCATTGGTATAAGATAACTTTATCTTGGTTTGTTTGAAACTGTGTAATGTAGTGTATTTCATACAAATATATTCAACAAATTGTGAATGGTAATGAGACAACAGTACATCTTTATGTGGCCTATTTTCTATGTAATAACAGGTAATGACATTTCTTGTGTTAATTGTAGGTGAGTAGCTTGACAAGGTCTTACCAGCAGCACTGGATGCAGTTGGCCAGTTCTGAACCAGGACACCCTGGGCTCCTTGCATGACTGAAGACTCTTCCATGTGTACTGAACTAAAATGCAAAAAACACAACATGATAAATATCAGCAATATGGCTTCTAAAAAATGCAGTATATAGGCTACAAATTCATGCTGTGTTTGGGTCATGACAGGTGGGTTTAGGTTCTGTATTTGAGGTTGTTCTTTTTGGACTTCTGTTGTGGTCTATTCTTTAGTTTTTGGTTTCAGCTGGCTTTGAGTCCTCTCTGCTGTTGTGTTTCCTGTTTTATTTGACAGTTTATTCCTTGGTATATTTCATTGTTTACATCCTGCTATGTTGTTGCAACAGATCTTGCTCCCTAATTACCACATATGGTCCTCATATGACATTAGTCCCTCAGTATAACCTCTGCCTGGTTTCCGTTATTTTTTGCCAGTTAATTGTTTATCACGCTGGACCTCAGTTGCACTACAGGTGTTACAGCTTGATTCAGATTTTTTGCATGGTCGTACACATTATACTCTAAATGTGAAAGCCATCCGACTCCAGAGTGAACAGTCTGCAGCAGTGATGGGGAACTTTGGCCTTCATCCAGCAAGGTTTCCATGTATCCCTGATCCAACACACCTGATTCAAATTCATGAGTAATTGTACAGAATTTTATAGGCTGTTGGAGCCATTTGATTTGAGTCAGGTATGTCGGAGCAGGGTTGCATGGAAAACTTAAAGGACTGCAGCCGTCAAGAACCAGGGTTCCCAACCACTGTCTACAGCCTGAAGAGAATAGCATGCACAGAGGATGTGGTGGTGTTACATGCAGCACACCTTGTTTGAGGAAATATATACATTTTTTTTCTTTGTCAGAAATCATGCCTACAGTGTGAACATAGCATTAGTAACTGTTAGTCATGCTTGTCTCCAGTCTGTCCATTTTTCAGGTGTCAAGGTTTCACCTTTTATAAGTTAAGATTCTAGAAGTTCCTGCTTAAGCAACATTTCACCATCATTGTCATGGTTCACATTTCTGCCATGCCATGACTGTGTTTAATGTGCTCACAAATCAGCCTTATTCAGCCCAGGTTTGGTGTAATTCTTTCCCTGTCTCAACTGTACACAACGTATCTAGTCTCTCCCTCTCTGCCAGGTTTTTGATGACCTTGTGCCAGTAGAAGTCCAGTGGTTTTTCATTGCTGTGTGTTGCATGTTGCCAACCAAGTACTCCTTGCCTTGCCCACAATGGACCTCTACTCCTTTCTGGATATCTGGACACTGGCCCATGATCTGTCTTTTGACCACCAATTCTTGCTTATCCCCTTGCTAAGTAACACTGGCATCTGTCTTCCTGTGTTGGACCATTGCCTGTTTTTATTGACCTTGCGCCTGGATTTTAGCCGGGTGTCTTAACTGTGGAGTTTCTTTCAGTTTCCCTTACCACGAGATAAGGCTGTAACCTAGAGTCCTCTTACTACCTTCCAAACTTCAGTTCAATAAATCTGTTTCTTTGAACGCCTACTTCTACGTTGTGGGTGAATTTCAAAGGCCTCAGTATTACCTGTTACAATAATTCAATTCTGTTTCTACATTTGCATGTGTCTCATCTCATAGTCCTGCATTTGTGACCTTACTCCCCGAATGTCTCTCCCGAATGTGTGTGTGTCTGGAAATGAAGACATTAGATATAAGGGATCAAAATCTTATTCGCAATAAAAGAGAAAAAAAATCATATAGTGATAGCTGTACATATTCAGATCAGGACTGAAGCTACATTTTTCTGACACTCTTTGGATTAAGGATTACAGATGGCCCTTCTTACATTTTCACACCCACTCTGGGGTATTGCAGCACCATCCCCCTCGACTGAGGAAAAAAAAAAGTTCTCTGTAAACAGTTGCATCAGAAATGCTGTTACAAACCAAATCTCTCCCTTCATTACTGTACTTGATCTTTTAAAATAATTACATTGAGTGGTTCAAATAATTAGATTTTAAGTCAGTTCAGTATCTTTTTTCTGGGGGACCACTGACATTTAGGAATGCAGAGCTTCTCTTCAAAGTTACAGTCAAGCTGCTTGGATTTAGCATTATATTTAATAACTTAATCTGTACTTTACATAAATTGAAATAAAAAATATTTAAAAACATATAAACATCTGTGAACTGTTTCTCTAAAATTACTTTATATTCTCAATCCCTGCCTGTATTTTTTTTTGTGCACCCTTCTCTTCTGCTACCCACTACTCATTGTATGCTCCTGGGATATTATTAATTATTATTAATTGTTATATATGTTTTCATCTTATTGTTACATATATATTTGAAAAATAGATATGATGGATAGATGCCATTTCACAAATTTAACTCTGTTCCAATCTGGAACCCAGATTGTTAATAATAGGCTATTATTACTCTGAATGTGACTCATTTTGTGCATAATGTAGATTATAGGCTACTTTAAAGAAGTTTAAGGAGGGGGAAACGATAAGCTTTACTTTTCGTATTAGGTATTGCAAGTGCTCTTTCAAACTAAGCCTTTAAAGCTATTTTGTCAGTTAGATGAGAAGAATGAAAATGCTGGCTTTCCCTAAAATACACTGGGAAAAATGGGCAATTCGTCTAGTCTGGAGAATAACAGTCATAACAGGATGCCCGTTTGACCGGGTTTATCTCCAGACTTAAGGTTTGCATCAATACAAAATTACAGAATTCAAATTATATTAGTTAATACTATTGCACAAAAAATATAAAGAATTAAATGGGACGTAACCTTTTCTATACAGTCACTGGACGTAGCCCACATGTTATTTACGGCTGTGTAAGGCTAGCATGTAGATTTAGGCCTAATTAGCCATTAACCAAACTAAAATAAAACAAATTAGCCTACTTATAAACTATTCTCAAACAGAAAAGTCAATGCTCACCTCTTGCCATTTAGTCGTGGAAATTATATGAAACACTAGACGCGGCAGAAGAAGGCAATTTAAACCGGCTACCTCACCGAGGAGAGGAAATGGATGAGACATGGACTGTTGAGACACAGTTTCAAATGCAGCCGTGCTGCATTCATGGTAACTGGAAAATAACAACCTCAACAATCTAACTAAAACAATCAAAGCTACATGTATATTAAAAGATTGAGTGCATGCAGCTTGTTGATTAGTAACAGGGAGGGAAAGTTCTTTTGACAACCACTTATAAAAGCATATCAAATGGTATATAATTCAGAATACTGTATAATCTTTTATCAAATAAAGTGGATGTAGGCTATGCTGGTCTTCACGTTTTTGCAGTCCTAGGATGTAAAAACAAATGCTTACTTCATATTTCAAACATATTGTACAACCACTGACAATTACTGAGTAACAAAATTATCTATTGTGAAATGTTATTTCAGTTTAATTTAAGATATTGTAGCCAAACGTTGTAAATTACAGCTTCTGTATGACGCAAAGAGCAGTCAATATGGTTATCCTTGGTTATTTTATGTTTTTCTGAGAGATCAGGTTGCTTACTTTCTGTAACCATAGACTTTCTTGGTAAATTCCAGCAATATTTAGCTAATGTGACTTTTTTGTCAGTAGGCCTACATAACCTTGCTAACACACCCTCCTACTGTAAATCACCAACAGGAGAAAATGTCGAGCATTTCATGACAGATTAAAAGAAGTTAAATAGGTCACAGTTATGTGATTTGTAGTATTCAAAATCTCTCACTCAAGCCCTAAATACTGTAGATGAGCACACAGTGATGCTTTAGTAGAACATGGGTCCTAGTCAACCTGAACCATACAATAGGGAGGGATTCATAAAAACAGATTTAATATGTTAGACTGGTTTACTCACGCACATTATCTCTCAATAATCTCTGCAGTAATTATGAATGACTATGTAACATTAATAACTGATGATGTCCTGATATCAATCCAACATGGACATCGAAGGTTAAATGAAAATGTAAGTATTTGTACATACTTTTAATTAATGGAAAACCTTGTATTTTACATACTTCAGTTTAAACTGTTAGCAATAAAGGTAACTGGAACTACACAGTTATATTCACAAAGATAAACCATATTCAGTACTAGTTATTGCGCATTTGGACAATTAGTTACATTTGTATAACATTGGGACAAGAAATAAATGTTTTTGTATTATCATATAGATGGTAGCAATTGTGAAAATGCAGATTGAATTGATAACAAGGTAAAAAGATAGAGATAAAAGACGGACCTCATTAAATCTTGAAGGGTTTGTAATCATGGTGCTATTTCATTAGAAAAACCCTTGATTTGGTTCCACAGCAGGAAATACCCCAGTGTGTTCTGGGTAAACTAACACTGGTGTGATCATACATTAGTTCCCATGTCCCTGATAAGCCATCTTTCCATCTGACGACCTGCCCTTCATACATCACTGGCCACCTTTCTTCCACCCCCATGTCAGTTCTCCATCTGTCTAGCAACATTGAGAGCCATTTCCAAGTGCGTTTCCTGGCATTCTTTTTTTTTACATTCACATATATATTAGTTCNAATGGGAATACCTAATGATATTAAGAGTATTTGAGATTTTTGGCAATTTACTTTTCAACTGATTTGTGTGAAATGAAAAATTTGTATTATTCTCTACTGGAAATGACAGAGGTAAGACCCCACTTCTTCAATCAAAGGGCTGCCATCACAGCTGAACAGTTGCAGCAAAGTTGACGTCAGACATCTTTATAGGAACTGACTATGGTTCATTATGATAAAGTATTTTTAAACAGTTTTACCAGGTAATATCTGAGGTAGAAAGGTGTTATACATCTTGAAAATTTTAAACATTTTGCCATGTGGCCCAGTAAGTGGGACATTCAATAAAATTTCCATATCAATACTGTTCATCAGACTAAACCTTGGGTCTGCACGACATAGCAAGTTTAACATCTCTGTCTGTACCTTAGTTGACTTTTTACTTATTACTCCAGCTTTGTAGTACGGGCCTCTGGTCTATTCAAATACTGCAGTTTGATCAAGAGATGATTAGACTTAATGCCCATTATCAACAGCAAGAATAATGGAAATATGATCTAAGCACATATATCATAATAATGTCACAAAACATACGTAGAGCTGTATGTTTAACCTAATTTCATCACCATAGTCTAGGGCCTACAGTATGCTACAAGAATAAAAACTTTGGCTCAAGATCTATCTGTGCACACTTTAGTTTGCAAACATAAACTTTTGGGGATAATGAAAGAAAGATACTTGATTAAGAAATTATTGATTTGGCCTCTACTGTGGGATGGAAAAAAAAACATATCCCTAAACTAACTTTGCATAATGTTTTCCTGTTACTTTCCTATTTTACACAATAACTAAATAGTGCACTGAATGAATGTATGTGGTTTATTTTATAGTATTTAATATGACTGGGAGAGTCAGAGTTAGCTCTTATGAGGCAGGTCTAGTGTACATTAATGAAACTGATGAGTGAGGTATAATGTAGGGAAAAAATAAATTGTAAAAAATGTGATGCTGCTCACCTCTGCATTACTCCTCCTGCTCTCAGGGAGGCTGAGTATCTCCAATCTGTATTAGGAGCCTTGGGCTGAAAGAGAAAATAAGAGGAATTGAGTTTTAAGTACAAGTGAAAACCAATACCAACTCATTAATAAGTCATGTTGAAAATGGCTTGTGCATGTTTGCTAAGCACGCACAAAATAAAACACAAACTCACTACCACACACATAATCACAGCAGTGTCTATTTTCCCCAGCGGATGGAAAGAAATTTGTGATGAATCAAGTCCTCAAGGTGCATATATCTCAACCGATCACCACACCTTTATTCTATAGCCCCTGTCTTTCATCTCTGACTTTGAAAGATTTGACTTCAGCAGTATTCTCATCTCTGTGACACAGCTGTGACACTGAAGATCTCTATTGACCCAACCACTTTGTCCCCTCACTTTGTTTGTGACATAGTACATGATCACAACAAGACTTTGCTCCCTTTTTTCATTTGTCCTCTGTATATTCATAACCCATTTTCCTGTGCTATTTAGTTTGCCATTATACTCTCTCCACGTTGATCAAAACCTTGAGTTTCACTGGCACAGACTGTAGCTTTCCTGAGTTGGTGTGACACATCTCACCATGGTAACTGTACAGAAGGCAGTCTACATTATACCATCCATCCAGCGCCCTCTGCCATCTCAGTTCAGTGAAGGTCACAGGTGGAAGAGGGATGGGGGAGGGGAGAACAGAGATCAGATTAACTCTCTCAGCATCAAGACCAAGACAGCCCTGCTGCCAAAGAACAAATTGGGATACCGCGTTACCAAAACCACTGTCTACATCTATGGTATGCCATTTGTTTGTCACATCCTAATATGGGTCTTCAGCTTCCGGGTCTAATTTTCCATTACTACCAATTCATAAAGATAAAACTTTATGTTAGGTGTCAACCATGCTCATTGTGAAGCACAGTTAACCTAACTTCATGATTAAATGCATTTTCTACACTCTTAACCTTCACAGGGCTAAACTGACCTCAGTCAGGACACTTAGTTCTTCCTGTCTGACCATGCAGTTCATAAAAGACACTTTTGCTATCTCATGTCCTTTCAAAATTGACAGATGTTCACTTGCTCCTGAAGCTGCACTGACCTCTATGAGTCTGCAGTGGACATTTGTCACTCTTGAAATCCAATATTTGTTCTTAATGAGAGAAGCCTGGTATTCCTCCTGGAGTCATCCAAAGGGAGCAGACTGTCTACACAGACACTGAGCACTGCAGCATCAATTCGCACAGAGAATGAAACTTGATTATATGAAGACAATCACTCATCAAAAAGCAATCAGTGTGTGGATCAATAGTTTAGAGGAAGGAAGAAGATGTTAGTATGGCATTAAACACACTGTTGAACAAAAGCTCTTTAAAAAAAGAATTTTTTACTGTTTGCATGTGGCAGAGAAATAAACATCCCATTCAAAAATAAACAGATTGTGCGCAAATGAGACTAAACAGCTTTGTTTGCTCTGTTGCTACATGTTGCAGTGGCCAAAGGGATACTAGTCGGCTTGGCCGTATGGTGTTTATAGGGGTAAATTAAATCACTCACAGAAGACCATACCCACATTAGATACAAGCATCTGGAACATAAACATGTCCACAATTTAGTATACACCCCAGGGAAGCCAGGGAAGCAAAAATGGAATATTGCAATTTCACACAGTAAGCAAAAACAAATATAAAACAAAAACAGAGACTTGATTAAAGAGAGATAAATTAATTCCATTTAATAATTTGAAGGAGAGAGACTAAACTAAGTGGAGTTGGGGGAGAAAAATCCCCCGGGGTTTTAGTATATTAATTTCCTTGAACAGCAGTGTACAGTAAAACACGGAATGAAAAGATTTGTGGGTTCAGCCTGCTCTTTTCTCGACCTTCCTTTTATTCTTCCCTCTTCCTGAGTGAACGCTCCTAGCATGGATACAGACCTCACACCTCCGCCATCAACATTTTGTCCAATCACCTTTTATCCCCCTCCTCATCTGCTTTTAGGCAGCCAATCCACACAGTGCTGAGAAACACATGGCTGCCATTTAATCACAAGGCAAGCTCAAACATGACTGGCATTTAATGAGGAACAGGTCAAGAAACAGCAGCACAATAGCCTTAGTATTTTCTTTTTTTCTCTTTATAATAATTTCTCTCCTCCATTCTTTTTTCCAGTGCACTGACAGACCCACAGAGGTTATAGCAAAAATAGTATAAGAGAGATTATGTGTTTTGTCCTATTAATACTTTATATTCAACTTCAACAATAACTTACGCAATAAATGCTGCTAATATTTTGTCAACCTGCCAATACATGCAAAAAGAAGAAAAAAAGAAGCAATGCAACCATAAGTGAAGTTGTAATCTAAATTAAATTCAGACACACCCTCCATCTCATTTAAACTTTATTAACAATTCTAATAACCTGGCTTTCTGTCCACTTCCAGAGAGGTATATGACCAGAAGAGTGGATTTTGGTGCAGTGGGACTGGTGCCCCTTGAAGAAGGCAGAGCTTTCCTATTTACCAGATTATCATGAATTGACCACCCAATTCCCTTTGAACCTGCTGGACTTTGTGTTTGCTGGAATATTGTGGCAAACAGCAAAACAGACAGAATGTGTGGGATCATAGGTGAGCATGCAACTGTCAAATTGTTCTCAGGAAAAAATAATAGAGGGCAGAGAAAGAGGTCACATAGGAGAGATGGTTCTCACTATTATGTCTTCATTTCTCTAAAGAACATGCACACTTAACATCTTAAACTATTAATCAAAACAAAGAACTTAACTACATAAGTGTAGGGCACAGAAAACACTATCTACCTCAACCAGCAAATCATGCTGCGCCCACAAGAATGAGCACACAAATCAGAAAAGCCACTCTGTCTTGCACAAGCCAGACTGCCATTTTTTTAATATATATATATTGACAGATTTGAAAATATAGTACAGCCAGTGAAGGCAAAGACGGAGCTAAGACCATAAGCAAAATTTATTTATGTCAACTGGTACTAAATTGAGTTTAAAAGAATTAAAAGGACAATCCTGGGAGGGGTTTGAATGCAAAAGAAGAAAATGCAGAACAAGGCTTATATGCCACTTTTTCACAGGAAAAACTAAAATATCATATCCAACACTTCAATAATTCCATCATAAATGCCAACTGAAAAAGGTGCAAAACACCACCCTGTACAAAATAAGTATGACTTTTCCCGTCATTTAATGTAATTTATGTGAAATTTATTAAAATAGCACAAAGATTAGACCAGACACACACCTGAATGGCAGTTGCATCTGGCATACTGAGACGGCGTACAAGTATCTGGCTCTGTCCACTGTGACTGGTGACGTAGCCCGAGCCCCAGGTGCCACTGTGTGGCCGGCCCGTGTTGTAGAACATAAAAGTGTCACTTCCTGATGTTGCAGTCAAGCATGTCTTGTAACAGTATGTTTTGGTCAAAGACCCATTTCCCCGCACTTCAATATAATGCGGTTCCACTTTGAGGTCACGACGCAGGGCCACATTACTGTTTGGCTGCCCTGCGCCCGCTCCACTTCCTCCACCACCACCTCCACTTGCAACTCTTCCCCCACCACCACCTGCAGATGCGCCTCCTTCCGGTACACTTTTCTTGGATATACAACATGGAGAGCAGGAACCAGGCTGGGTGCAGTAGGCATGGCAACGCACAATGGCCAGAACAAAGACAGTGACCAGAAATACAAAGGTTGTGGCGCACAGTGCAATGATGAGGTAGAGAGTGACCGTGGAAAACATTAAGGGGCTGTCGGGTCTGATGATGCGCCTTGGGTCAGGGGTCAACTTTGGAGGCAGCTCCATCACATGTACATGGATGGTAGCAGTAGAAGAGAGAGATGGTAAGCCATTGTCATGCACCAGGACAGTCAGTGCAAAGGTAGTGGAGTTATCTTCTATCACACGCCTTGTGGTGCGGATCTCACCTGTGTACTCATGCATCTTGAACAGGTCAAGGTCTTTGTTAGTCTGCTCCAGGGTATAAAACAGCCAAGCATTCTGCCCTGCGTCACCATCCCATGCTGTCACCTTGCAAACTAACACTCCTGGTTCAGCATTTTTCATTAGTGTTTCTGTTGTGTGGCTGCCGTTGGCAGATGGGTTGACAATCTTGGGCACATGATCATTTTGATCCATAATGTAAACATACACTGTGGCCACACGGCTTAGGGGAGGCACACCATTGTCTTGGGCTTTCACCTGAAAATGAAACTCTTGCAGCTTTTCAAAATCAAAGGCTCGCAGGGCATAGGCCTCACCTGTGTTTGGTTTGATTCTCACATAGCTAGCTACAGGGATACCATGGTTGTTGTCATTCAGGATATTATAGGTGATGCGTGCGTTTTCTGCAGTATCAGCATCTGTAGCCTTGACAACACAAAGAGGTGCCCCAGGAGCGTTGTTCTCTGTAATATAAACAGTATATGACGTCTGCTCAAAACGAGGTGGGTTATCATTAACGTCTGCAACATCTACTTTAAAGGTCATTTGAGATGATAGGGCTGGAGTACCTCCATCCACAGCACTGACCGTTACATTATAGGATGAAATGGTCTCCCGGTCCAGGAAAGCAGACGTTACAATTGTGTAGTGGTTTCGGAAGGACTTGATCTTAAAAGGCAAATGGGGCATGATCTCTAGGGTTATTTGTTTGTTTTGTCCAGAGTCACGATCATTCACACTGATCAATGCCACCCCTGTGTCGGCCCGGGCATCCTCACGAACAGGGCTGGAGAGTGATGACAATACAATCTCAGGAATGTTGTCATTAACATCCAAAACTTCTACAACTACTTTGCAGTGCACTGCCACAGGGGCTGGACCCTTGTCCATTGCTTGAATATACATTTCATATGAGTTGGTTTCCTCATAGTCTATATTATTTTTCACCCTTATTTCTCCTGTGTTTGTTTCCATGGAAAACATCTGTCTGACTCTTTCTGGTGTGTAACTACTAAAAGAATAAAACACTTCTCCATTTGAGCCCTCATCTGGGTCTGTTGCGTTTAACTTGATCACAAGTGCCCCTTTTGGAGAGTTTTCATAAAGTTTTACTTTGTACACAGAGCTGTTAAATGCAGGCACATTGTCATTGGCATCAAGGATACGGACATTGATTTTGGCTGTGCCAGTTCGCTGTGGAGTTCCTCCATCCATAGCTGTTAGGATAAGCTGATGAGAGGGTATCTTCTCGCGATCAAAGGGCTTCTTGAGAATGAGCTCAATGTGCTTGTTGTTGGAAAAAGGTTTCATGGAGTCCAGAGTGAGGTGGTCGTTAGGACTAAGTCTGTACTGCTTCACGGAGTTGGAGCCCTGATCTGCGTCTTGAGCTCCCTCGATGTGAAACCGCGATCCAGTGAGAGCGGACTCTGACACCTCAAGCTGATATTCATCTCGAGGGAACTGTGGTGCGTTGTCGTTCACGTCTGAAATATCCACCTCCACGTTGTGCATCTCCAGTGGATTTTCTAACACCACCTCCAGATTGTGTGAGCAGGTGCTACTGAATTCACAAACTGTCTCTCGGTCAATGCGGTCACTCACCACCAGTTTACCGGTTTTATGGTTTATGGTGAAATATCTCCGTCCGCTGTCCGATGTGATTCTGATGCGTCGGTTGGAAAGTTTCCTCAGATCCAGACCCAAATCCTGAACAATGTCACCGACCACTGCCCCATTCTCTAGTTCCTCCGGAATGGAGTATCGAATTTGTGCATTTGTAAGGCCACCAAGCACGAATATAAAGAAATATAAATAAAAAGGCACACTCTCCTTTGCACTGTAACAGCATCTGACCGTCACAGCCATCGCAGGCAGGCAGAATTTGCAGAGGGGTTGGAGAAATCTTTCCGCCTTTTCAGCTTGCTGCGGGTCCCCGCCCGCCTCATTAAAAACGGGGGAATAATCCGTGCATAGCTCCGACTATGTGCAAGGTAAACCCCGCATCCTGTCAGATGCTTGGGTGAAGGGTACGGTATCAGGTGTATCCATGTTTTCCTTTGTCTTTCTGGTTGATGTTATTAATCTATCTCTCTACCAAGACTGACTCGTTTTCAGAGATGCTGCTATTGGCCTCTCTCTCTTTCCCTCAGCCTGCGATGTGGTGATGCTGTCTGTGGGCAAAAGGGGAGGGTGAGCCACTCGCTCAAATTATGCTGGCTGCATTTCAGCACCTCCGATCGAGCACCATCTAATAAAATTAAACTCCCCAAACACCAAAATCTCTGAAGTCTTATCAGCATAGCCTATCTATCGACAAATCGGATTGTAATGTGGAGCTGACACTGTCATCCGCACACTGATTTCGAGGATATGAAAACATTTTCCCCATTTTTTTTCCCTCGGCAGTGCCACCGCCCTTTTCCGTGTGCTGTGAGAAACTGATTTATGAATCCTGCCGATCAGACTTCCTCCCCGATGCCAGCCAACAATGACTCGGGGACACTCAAGCCAAACAGAAAAATAAATTCATGCAGAATCAATTTTCAAATAGCCTGCAAATAAAGATATATAACCCGACCTCAGCTTTATTTGAACTGCATGGTGCCGTGTACCCTATGATTTTCATCTGTTAATTTTAAGTTTACGTTCTAACCAGGTCATTGGAATAAGGAGACACCGTCTCATCCTTTTTTTTTTTTTTAAACCCAAACACTTGAATGAACCTGTTTAGTTCTGTTTCTTTTTGCAAGGGATGAAGTTAAAGAAGCTTCTGTTGGCACTAACATACATTTTGCTGCTCCTCTGTGATCACCTGCTACAGTTGCAGCCAACAATGTTTTGCAAATAAATTATTTTGTAATGCAATTGATGCAGTTGTGTACATTCCCTTGCACTACATGTTCATTATTCACACAACACCAAGCTTATGATGTCACAACATTGATAGCTGGCACTACTTTAAACGGGTCACACACAAAATGCTCCAGATGTGATCCCATTCCACATCTGGCAAAACGCCATGCTGGACTCTCCTGCGGACAGACAATCTATACAGTAAGCACGTGCAATGCAGTCACACCATGGCAGCCTATGCAAGCATAGCCTATACCCCTGCTTTCAGTGTCATATCCCTAAATAATTCATCTCAACTCAATGATATGAAAGTCCACAACTACATAAATCAACCTACATCACTAATACTGTAATGTTTTGTTTGAAATGTTATGCACATTTTCAATGTTATCAGAGTACAGTAACCTTGTTACAAAGTGAGTGGTGTTTGAATTTGCTAGAGATATTATTCATTCATTCATTCATTCATTCATTCATTCATTCATTCATTCATTCATTCATTCATTCATTCATTCATTCA
>JAPMNP010658322.1:0-17289 GCA_029874935.1 Atherina boyeri | reverse complement strand
ACACACACACACACACACACACACACACACACACACACACACACACACACACACACACACACACACTTTTAAATGCAGTGGAACTTTAGTCTCATACTGGGTATCAGTTTCCACTTTCCAGCTCTATATAACTGTACAAATTGCTTTGAATCAGATTTACTTGCAGGGTCTGCTCTTTGTTAAATAACTTCAGAGTGATTATAGGATCATGACTGCGCTTTCCCTTAAATGATGACAAACTGCATGGATTCTCCTTTAGCCAGACTGATGTTGCTATGTTGCCGGCTTGTTTTTTATATGAGGAGCATCACGAACTTGACCAGATCATAAAGGAAATATTGCAATGTTTTAAATGTAATAAGTAAAAGCATTAACCAATTTCAGCACGGGCTGCACTTGATTTAAAAACAGGTTTTTTTATTATAAGATTATTTGGAAAGTATTTTTCAGCCAAGTTGCTCAGTTATTAATGGGCCACTTGCTGCTAGTTACAAACCGGCTTACTATATGTTCCTAAGTGAAATGTCATTTTGATGCATATTACCCTCTGTCTGAACTCGGTGGCACAAACAACATTGTTCTGATAATCCACAGACAGTTAAAAGGTTGTATGCAGACACACATGAGCAGAAGAGTTGGAGTTGAGTCTGTTTATTGCAATGGGATAATGGTCTGTGAGGAAATGCTGCTGACAGCCACGAAAGATCTGCTGATGATGGTGGGCACTTTTCCTCCAAAACTTTTTCTGATATTTCCTGTAATCTCAGCGTTCCATGCGTGGGGGCAACATTTCAATAAAGAAGCTTTGTTGTGTTTTTTTATCATATTTTCATATATGACACATTCATGGACACATTCATGATAAGCTCACGGACATCAAAGTTATGCTTCTTTTTCAGCTCCATGGATCAAGTTGTTTTTTGTTTCTTTCTGGTTATGCTCTTTATTGCTGTCTTTCTCACCCCCATATTTTTGTCCCAAAACTTGACGGTTATTGAGGCGTAGCATTCAATGCAGCATAGAATTTCTGGCATTATCACTGCAGGACATTTTACAAACTATTACTCTTTGGATCATCAGCTGAACTTTCCAACAATAAATGCACTGCTGGCATGTAAATATCAAATGAGCTCAGGACCTGAGGGATAACTAACACACCAATTATATGAGCAAAGATCATCCCATTGCAAACAATCCCTGAACTCCAGCAAGTGATATTGATCAACAAATGAAAACAACAAAGGCTGTGACAGGTTCTCCCCTACACACAGAAGACTCTCCTCACACCACATATTCTACACACAACAATTCTGTGCACTAATATAAGTGGCCTGAGTTTCCATTTGATAGACATTCCCATGGTATCAGCTGTCTCAGGTGCTTGCCAGGATGTTGCTGTCCCACACAGCCATTTCCTCCCAGGGCCAGGTGATTGACAAAGACACAACAGGCCACAGAGCCAAAACGACCCACTGCTCCACTGCCAAGCACTCTGGGATACAGAACCATTCCCATACTGAACAAAGGCATTGAGCAACTGGAGATAGAAGGCCATATCAATTTCAGCTTTAATGAACACCTTCTGTACTGAAGCTTAATAAGCAGAGTCACAAGCTATCATTTGTGTGTGTATACTTACAGGAACATGAAAAAACCCATTTTATGATTGCGGCTGTTGCTTTAAGACCAATGTGCAGTCAGCCGAGGGCAGATTTACTCTTCAATGATGACAGCATAGATTATATGGATGTCAGTAAATCATGTCGTTTTGGTATCATATTCAACTCATCGCAGCGCAAACATGATTTTGAGGTGGCTTGTATCGGAAGTGAGGGAACGTCTTGAGAATTGAAAAAAAAAAAAAGAAGTAGACATTGCCAAGGAGTTAGGCTTGGGATCCTGATCTGCTCTCTGCCGTAAACAGCTGCGTGTTATCCAGCTTACGGCAATGAGACGTGACCAAGCTTCCTTCCCTCCCCGCTGCACATCTCCACAGGCTACTTCAAGGAGAGATATCATCAGATGGCTGTGATAGCATCAGATGCAGGCTCCCAAACATCCCTCCATGAACAATATATGTAATTTGTTCCTCTCGCTCTTTTCCCCTGAGTTCCACCGAGTGTACGTAAGCTTTTGTTTTGTCATGTGGAGACAAGAGGACAGTCTCCTTGTCAAAACTATTTACTTTCAGACCTTTTTCATTAAGAGTTTGATTGCCAAGTTGACTGATCTCACACTCTGTCAGGATGTGTGTCTGGGTCAGTGTGTGTATGTGTGTGTGCAGGTGTGTGTGTGTGTGTGTGTGTGTGTGTGCGCGTGTTTGTGTGTGTGTGTGTGTGTGTGCGTGTGTGTGTGCACGTGTTTGTTTGTGTACAGTACCAGATATGTGCCTTTACATTTCTTTGTGGTAGCTGGTGAGCTCATCAGGTTTGGGGGGAGATTGCTTTTTTTTGACAGGTGTTGTTAATGTCTGAGTAATTGTATATGTGCACAAGGATGCTCACGGGCTTACAGTTGACTATTATTAAGGAAAACATTCTGCTGTCACCATAGCGATGACAGTGCTCTTACAGTACATGGCTGCTGGGAGTGCTGACAGGCCGGTGTCAAGGCAGAAGTACCACCCCACTATTTAGTATCATTTCATCACTCCACCCCTATTTCTCATTTCTTTTGTCAAACCACTGTAACGCTTTCTAATGCCGGTTTCCCCCCCCCCATTACTTTTCGATCCATATAGGCACTAACTAGCAACAGCTCCAGTCTTCAGTGCTCAATCAAAGTAGCTTTGATTTTTCTTACTCAGATATGAGTCCTCTCAAAACTGTCTAATGTACTATTCAGTTCATATAGCATTCGACAAAGGTGCTACCTTCATTACATTTTGGTTTCTATGATAAAACATTCCCAGAGTTACAATCTAAAACTGTAAAACCACTATTAAAAAAGAGTATTAAAAGAGACAGAAAACTGAATAAAGGTTTCTGACAGTTCAACAAGCAAGGAGACAGCAATTCATATGTTCTTCTTGTACAGTTTAGCTGGCAGGTACAGCCCACTATTAACACTGTCACTCACTATAATGTCAGAGCAAATAATGGTGGATAAAGGTTGTGTGAGTGTGGCATAAAGTAGCACATACTGGTTCATGTGTGTCACCCACCCGGCACAGTTTACTGGGCACAAGCCGTCAGCTTATGCGGACTGCATGACTCAGATTTTCTTATTAGTGGCCTGTTTGCATAGATACCACGCAACAAGAAACAAATGTGTCTGAGGAGTAACGCTCAGATGAAGGGAAGGATTTAATGGCATTCCAGGTTCAAAGTGCATTCAGTACCTGGTATCTTTGACTCTTGACATCAAACCTGACTTTGATTTATCACATGGCGATGTCTCTCTTACAAAACAAAGCAAATCAAAATTAAATTAAAAGTATATGCACAAACAAGCCATACATTTACCCGACAATATATCAGCAGTTTTATTGGTTTCTCTTTTCTTTAAAGACAGGCAAGCAAAGACACAAGCATCATTCCGTCTCTCCAACACTGAATTACATCAACAGATATTTGGCTTCATACTCAGTTGCATTCTTCTTATTCCCTTCATCATTAATATTTCTAATATGTTGAGTTAACATGTCTTTTGAACACAAGGTCACATATGTCATCAATCTATTTATATAATCACACTTCTGTTACAGTTATGGTTTATAGGTTCTCTTGTGTTCTTTATTTGAGTGCTAATTTCGTCCTTTGGATTTTTACAACTTCTTTTCTAGTTCAAATATTTAGAATTTACAACAAAAAAGTTTTATCAATTTTTTGTTGTTGTTGTTGTTTTTTCCCTGCCTGGCCGATTAAGTTTTCCCCTCTGCCTGTAGTTTATACCTGTGTTTAGTTACCTAATTGCTCCTAAAAGTCCTTTCTTCTTGTGATTACCCCCTCATATGTTTGTGTTAGTTTTCTTTGTTCTTCACGTGTCTGTAATTATTCCTGCTGGTTCTGAACTCTGAACTGAACTGTTTCCTCCCTCATTTAACAGGCTTTTGCATTTCTTTCTTTTTTTTTGTTCCATGCCCCTGAAATACCTTTATTGTGTTTTTTTTTTTTGTTTTTTTTAAAGATTAATTGAAGCTTAAAATTCATATCGGACCTCTTGAGGCTCATTTTGTGTTCCGTTTCCGACACTAATTGTGACATAAAGACTCCACAATTGTAAAATTCCACCAAATTCTTTTTCCAACTCGTCATATTTTGTCATTGTTTTTTTCCAAACCTCAGCACAGATCAGAGCCTTTAGTGTTGTAAACAAGCTTTATACAATGTAAAACTATGCTGTGATGAGGTATTTCAAACTATTGAATAAAATCCAATCAATAAAGATGTATGTTTCAAATCTAACTGAAAACAACTAAAACAATTTTCTGTTTCCTTTTCTCTAACTCTATATCACTGTATGTATGTCTTAAGGAGTCCTGCAATGCAACAATATCCTTCTGATTAATAAAGTATTTCTGATTCTGATACAGAGATATAAAGATCTCAAAGTGACATAAAAGCATTTTCTGTTCATGTTTAACATTGCTTGAAGTCCTGTCTGAAGTGTATGCTCAGAAAAGATAAGCATCTCACAATAAATTTTCTTCACAAGGCAGCTGCATTCTTGTAGGGTTCACAAGATTAAAAATCAGGAGACAACCCTTCTTGACATGCTCCAAGCTAAGTTTTTGAACTGAATTGAGTTGAGTTCATGAGTTCAAACCAATAAGCTTCAGCAAATGGGGATCAAAAGAAGTTAGATGCTCATAGAATCACTTATACCAGAAGTGGAGAATACTTTTCATGCCACGCTGGAGCCTTTTCCTGGTAGAGAGCGTATTTTCAATGTTTTTAGAACTATTGTAACTAAGAGTTTAATTTCTAAATAACATTAATAGACAGTTTGAGCAATAACCTGACAAGAGATTTTTAATTGCTGCCCTTTTCAAAACACTTGTATGATGGCCTCTCTGACAGCTCTGTGTAACAAATAATTTACCATTTCAGAGTTATTATGTCTGCAAGACCTTAACCGTTCCATTTATTTTGACCAACACTAAAGGAAATTGTCTCTGTATGTGTTGGAAAGCTAAAGTGGATGCAAAATTTAATAAGGTTGTGAGAGGTTTGCTACTACTTGTATATTTGCTCTATTCCAATCAAAAGAATATATAGATGATAAAATGTCTATTCATTTGTTGTGGGTAAAAAGCAACATAAAAAGCAACTGCATGTCCATGTGTTCAAGAAACACAGTACCTGTGATTTGATTTCCCATTGATGTCATTAGTCATTTTAAATAGGAAAGTGACAGTTGGCCCTAACTAAAATGGGGAACTATTCTGTTAATCCGTTCTAGACCGATCTTTTACAAAAAAAAGGAAAAGTATGACAACAAATTCATCACCATCACCTTCAAAGTATAGTCCAACGAAAATATAGTCCAGCAAATTTACATGGTCTGTGTTTAACCCTCACTTACAATAAAGTATCAGGTTTTGATTATGGAGACAAATTCAGTACCAATAATAGGATTAGGGGAAATAAATACAGCTGAGACAACTGGCTTGGTTTTAGCTGATATCAATCCCTGGATCAATGCCAGTATCGGCCTTCAGACAACATCTAAATACATGTCAATCTACATGTGAGCCTGGCTTTTTATTGGACACATTTCCTTGAACTGTTTTTTTGCCACATGCTTAGGCTGTAGCTGTCAGATCTTTGAGCGATAAGCAAACTAATACACTGGAAAAAATTAAACACGTATTCTATGTATGTATATTGCAAGTTTTATTTAATCTACCATCTTACCTGGTTTCATGAATGCAAGCCATACAGTAGTCAATAGAATACAATAATTCATTTTTTGTATACTTTACTACAACCGTTGTAATAACTTTCTTATTATTTCAGTTTCAACTCAGTTGTAGCTAGATTTTGTTGTTTTACATCGTCTTGTGTTTGTTGTAGTTACAACAGTGCAACAATAACAGATGATGTACTGCACCTGCCTATGTGTTGACATGTCACCACACTGAATTATGAGTCAACAGCCCTTGTGAATAACCTTATGAAACACTCAAATCTGATGGAAGAAAGACTGAAAGAAAAGCTTGAGCTCTGGATGTATTATGTTCCCTACAATGTTGATTATTCTACAAAAAATGTAAAAATGCTCGCCTGCATGATGTATGCAGTGTAATTCACACTACTAATAGCTGTATAAAAAATGCATTTCTCTGAGCTGCATTGTTTCCAGCTGACACGATGCAGTGTAAGGTAGACCCTGGACTATGCACCAGTCAATCATATTCACATTCCCAGGAAATCCAGAGTTGCAAATCAACTTAAAGAACCACTAAACTGCCTGCTGTCTGTAGCGCCTACATCTGTTCTAATTCGTCAACAATGAGTTTCAGATTTTTACTCAGTTTAAGGTACTCCCCTAACTTTACTTCTACTTAGCTTTGTATTATTCCAAACATGCTCTAACTATCCAGTCTGTTTATATGTCATGGTCCTGCGAGGGACAGGGAACCTCTGAGAAACTTGTCATACCGCAGCTACTTGAATTATAAATAATTTTCCACTAATGTGAAATCATCACCAGTGTTCTTTTACAAGCAGAATAATACCGTAAAACTTTGGCAACCCGTCACAAGTTCTTTCATCTCATTCTTTTTCCTCTCTTAATCTCCCTCTTAATATCTAAGGCGATGGGATAATAAAGTAGGTAGTAAGATTTGGAAGGACTGCAATCTGATGACAGATTCATAGTCAGGCTTTTCAAGTGATGCACAATAAAACAGCTACATTTCGAGGCATGTAAGGGGTTTGAACAGCTTGCTGAGTCCAGTCTGTTCACAAGCCTGAGTTGACAAGATACTCATCCAACATCCAAAAGCAGCACAATTCACAATTTCACTTTACTTCACTCAGTCACTAACCTTAGTTGTCACCGCTCATACAGGGATATTAGTTCATGCAAATGTGCAAACACAAACAAACAGCCTACAAACAGCCATCAGATATAGCTGTGCAAACAATTCTTTTGGAGTGATACTCTCCAGCTTTAGTGACAGGTCAAACAAGTCTGAGCAGTGTGCTGTATTCATACACTTCTGGCCTCAGGCCTTAGACACAGTAGGCAGTCAGAGCAGGGTGGGACACAACTGTGGCATCAGACTTGGCAAGGCACAACAGTACTCCCTGCTAGGCCACAAACTGTAGTCTTGTATATTTAACATTTATACACAGTTTAAGTCTATCTTGAAAAGATGATCGTGTTGACAGCAGTTATTTCATGTGCTCCAACCAATATCGTCTACTTTTAAGTTTGGCTAGATCATTCAAGACATCCTATAACTTGAATCCTGTTTCATTTTCAAGTTATTGTGCATTGCCAAGACAACATCTATATAAGTCTGTCCTCCCAGTGAACTGTGCTGTGTGCCCTGACAAAGCGAAGGGGAACAACAGCCCTTATGGCTACAGGACAGGTAAATTGCACTGGAAGACAAGGGGCTGTTTGTGTGAGACAGAAACATGACACGTGCTAATGTAGGAAGTGCGTTTTTTTTCCATCTCTCTCTTTCTCTCACTGTAAAATAAAGAATTAAAGCTTGAGCAGAGGGAGCATTATATAAACAATGCTGGCACCTTTGTGTCTGTGAAAGTGCTAGAACAGGGTAATGTATGACTGACAAGCAATATGTTCCTAAAACTTGCACGTCTCATCATGTAAAAAAGTTCAGCACAGTTTGAAAAACAGAGGGATATTGCTTATAGGGTACAAGAAAATTGCCCTTGGAGCTTGCCCAGGCAGTAACCGACCTGTGGGAGTGTAACTCTCTTCAGTTTGCAAGTTACTGCATAGCAAATATGGAAGGAAATCTAAAGTTCTCCTCTTTCCTATTTACAATTGCTTGGCATATGTTTCACTCAGCAACAGTGTCAAACTAAAAACTGGAGAGCTGGTTCCCATATGCATATCTAATTGGCAGGATTTTCATTTTGCTCTGTTGCTACTTATCTTCCTTCTGGCCCCCGAGAGGCTTTTCTACACCAAACATGTAAACCAACACCATCACCATGCAGTAAATCCCTGCATCTATATGTCTGTCTTAACTTGAGCTGGGAAAAAAATGTTTTCATGACAGTGAAGAAGAAACATGTGGGATTTGGTGCCTTCTTTTCAGCAAGAGCTTTAGCTTAAGAGTCAATACCATTCATAACATAAATGTACTGATATATAGGAAGCCGTACCATATAGCACATTTGGCAGTGATGCCGCTATGCTAACGCCTCACGTCATAGCACCATCTCATAATGCCAAGATGGAGACACCCCAAAGATTTTTGTTGTGTGGAAAAGCTGGTGCAGCATGCATGGGTGAGAATGAGAGAGATTCAAAGATGAGTAATCTATAAGTATGATATAGATACCATATGTTCTCCTGCTTCTTCTCCTGGCCAGAAGATTGAAGGATGATGAGGTGTTAAGATGTCAGAATTCCGAAAGGAAGCTGGATGATATCGAAGACAAATGGGAACAGAAGAAGGAGAAGAAGAGGGAATAGGAAGTAAGTGTGCTGGGAGAGATTCAAAAACAGTTCCCATGCAATATGCCAAGTGTTAGGCTGGGGCATATAGTCTATGACCTCACTGCTCTGTGGAGCTGCAGAGCTGTTCGACAGTCTCACTGCATCAGACCCTTAAGTTTTGTGGTTTTGTTTCGGGACAGATCAAGAAAAACCTTAATGGAGCCCAGAACATGGAGGTGGAACTGCAGCCTAAAAAGAAAAGTAGCCTGAGCCAGCCAAGTGCTTGTGGTCGTCTCGTCAGGTCAAAACTCTTTGGAGCAAAGCTCTGCCCCAAGCAGCAATGAGGGCTTACCCTGGTCTCTGGTATGACTGTGTCGAAAGTAAGAAAACCCTTCTTTCTGACCCAGAGCTTTAGTATGCAAAGAGGCTCAGCTGCCATGTTGCAGTGCTGATGCAGATACTGAAGCCAGACCAAAAATGGAAGCCAACTGGCTGTGGAATAGGAACCACTTCTCTAACCTTGCACTTACATGAAAAGTAAAACTGTATGGGATAGAAAATGGAAAGATAATGAAACTGTACCCTTCAAAAATAAACTTTGGTGGTGATAGAATACATCCCGTTCAAAGACATGTGAGAAAGAAAAGAAAGATTATTGAAGGGAAAAAAAGTTTGATTAATGAGTAGGATAAACGGTATGCTTTCATCTTAAGTCCTGCTCTAATCTCAGTGAGGGTGTTATAGCTACAGTACATCCTCTTGTTGCTGCTGGAAGTGCATAACTGTTTCACAACACCACAGAATTGAAAATACATTTTATACAGCACATTATACGTAGCCATATTGTAAATAATATAATACTGTCAATATGTGTTTTTGATGTTGTAAAAACTAGCTATGATTAGTCTTTCTCTAATTCTTGCAAAAATATTTTATACCTCCTTCTATTACTTTCTATTGCTTGTGAACCATGTGAATGACATTGTACATGATATATACTAAGTGAGACATTATGTGTGAATTGATTTGTAGTTTTGACATGGGACATGTGGCAGCATTCCCGCCATGCTTACATTAGAAAGCCCTTTCTTTCTTTGTAAATTTCACTCCTCTCCCACAGAGCTGAACTTTCTCCAGCAGCTCTATCTCGCTCCAGCCAGGATGCTAAACAGTCCCAGGTGTTGTCAAAGCTAAGCTAACACAGTAAGCCCACCTAGACTGCAAGGCCTTTGGTTTCACTTCAAACTGCAGGCAGTGAAAGATCCAAAGTTTACCATAAAAGTAATGTGTTTTAATTGGGCTAACCCTTGTGCAACCATGCCCCCTCATGCATTATATCTAGACGTCAATCATGCACTGTGAATCTTAGTTCATCTGGAATGAGGTTGTTTTGTCTTGTTAAATCTTCTGTAAGCTTAAACAAGGGATTGCTCAATGCTCACTGCCAACCACGAGGGTAGCAAATGCAAGATTAATATGTCAAGGAATGTCAAGCCTGAATTCAGTTTAGATAAATGTGTTGTCTTTTGTAAATCCTGATCTTGGTGAACCAGTAGATTAAAGGTCTTTGTCTAAACTTCCTGCATCACCCACAATACTTCCTTATTCTGTTTGAGCACTGCTGTACACGTGTTTTTGATGAAAATTAGGAGGCAGAGCAAACTTGCCTTTTAATTAGGTTGCTGGTCTAAATGGTCTGCATATCTGTAGTCTTTGGCAGATTAAATGATATGTGGCACTGAAATGTAAAGCTGCACAGCTGCTACTTTAATGCTTGTAATTCCTGACCAGCATTGTGCCTTAACAGTCTATCAGGTGTTGGTATTCGGTCATGCAGGCAAATATGGTCTCCACACTTACATGGCCATTTGCCAGCAGTGTGTGAGGGCAATGTGTTTGCAGACAAGGGCAGGTGAAGGGAGGGGTGCAGTGGCTATGTGCCTGCAGAATGGTTTACAGAGGCCAAGGGGACAAGAAAATGGGGAGGAGGTGAAGGTAGAGGGGGTGTCTTATGATAAATCTTCTCTACTGTACACTACAATCTGCTTCCATGCTCTGCATATAGACATGCCATGCACTTTATGCTCAAGTGCATACCAAAGACAAGGTAAATAACACGTAATCCCTCCCATATCACACCCATCACAGCCCTTCCCATATACAGACACTCACATACACTCCTCTACACCTCACCTACAACCACTTTGATCCCTTTCTAACCTTTATCTCTCCTCCTCCTTCTTTTTATCCTCCAACGGAATTAAAGTTACAATTTTCCACGAAAACCAGTTGATCTCAGTTGCAGCCAAAACTATGTCATCATAGTTTCCACAGCCTTTATCGCCACACTACCCAAAAGTCTTTGTTATTATCTCTTCTGGCATCAAGTCCATGATCTGTTTACAATGCTCCTTACCCTTCAATCTTTACATACATGTGAGCATACACACACACACAAACTGAAACATCTACCCTGGAGATGGAGACAAGATGATTTGTAGGTAGCACTGTGAGAACATGTAACCACATATCCACTTTCTTAAAGGTCATTTTAGGTTGCTGAGTTTATCTAAATCTGAGCAGGGGAGACTAAAGAAACATGCTCTGTATCTTTCAATAAGTAATCTTTTTTATATCAATATACACCACCAACACCATGAAGAGAAATGGAAAAAGTCTAACTAACTTTGGGTAAAAATATAAACAGTACGTCATTGTGCCAAGCTGCTGCAGCAATGGCGTAAACCCCTGAAAGACACGTAGATTCACTCAAACTACACCTATAATGAATAATTGCGAAGGATCCATCTCTCTCTGACATAATGTGGTGATTTCCGTAATCATTGTTATTCCCTTTCCAACCAGATCTGTATCATACCATGTTATGTTTGATGAATCCTCTGTTCTTTTATCACTCTAACCTTTTGTTGCAGCATTACAGGGTCAACCAGAGGCAAACTGATGTCATCTGATGGTGAAGGCTGATCTGTTGTGGTGCTTCTATCAGTTGCCATCTTTTTCAGCCACTGTTTGTTTTTCAGCTCACACAGAGACAAGATGCTTGTCAGTACTCATATATGACATCATGAGAGCGAAGCAGGTCTTCGAAGTGTGAGGTTATGAGGAGGTACAATCATGTTCTTTCTGTGCAATACAGAAAGAGGCAAGGGCAGAATGAAAGAGTCAGGGGAAATGTAAATACACACAGTAGGCAATGAGTTATGAGGAAATTAAATATAAGCTCCCTTTTAAAGTAGTGTCCTGTGGAGAGAAGTCCAACAAGGGGTAAGTTAGACGCCTTTGGTTCCTCTGTCATTGTCCCCCAAAAGAATCTATTCTTAACACTTTACAAAGAAGAATGTGCATAATCAGGCAAGCCATATGAAAATCTGCAACATAACCATTTAAGGCCATAGAAGTGCTTGTACATGAATGTACATAGAACTTGTTTCTGGAGAGAATCTGGATCATATTGAATAAAATCTACACTAAAGAAAGAGTGTCTTCGTCTCTTTTCTTATACTATAAGCGCTCAGTCTTCTGGTACAGTCAACAAATGACTTTCTTATCTCATAATATGTCTCTCCACAAAGGCTGCTTGAGTTGATCGGAGAGTGATGAGTGATTGTGTGGGCGAGTAACCAAGGAGGAATCAGAAAGAACATGAAAAACAAGAATTGCTTCCTATCTGTTACTTGGAGGAAAATAAAAACTGATAAAGTACATTAATTCAAATCCCATCAGAAACCAAGTATTGCTATTAAACACACAGTGTTTGGCTAATGAAGCCGAATGTTGATCATGTGCTATAAATTCAGATCTAAAATTCTGCGGAGGCATGAACTGAGCCAGTATATCAAGGACTTACATGAGAATGATGTGTGCATGTGGGTGTCCTGTCTGCAGTTGCAGGTTAGGGGAGAGGGAGGAGGTGAAGTAGTGCGTGGTGTTGATTGCGGGGAGGCAGTGGGTGGTAGAGGTGGAAGTGCAGTGGAGATAATCCCCGGCTTTTGCCCTAAGTCCTGTGCATGCTGGGCAGATCAGGGGCTGAGGGAGGAGTGGTGCTACCCTGCGGCAGTCACCCACCCTTGAGCTCCCCACCTGACCAACCTGGCAGCCTTGCAGCCTGCCGCCTTGGAAACTCAGCCTTCAGCTCCAATCAGTAGCTGCCAAGTACATACTGCTAATTCTAGCTGAACGGACTTTGAGCTTGCTTTTGGTGCGACTGTGTCCTAAAATGCCCTGGTGCACTATGAGTAAGCATGTTTTCAATGCTTTTCTCCTATGCATATGATCCATTCCTCACTCTGCTCATGTTTCATCACACCCCACATTTGAAAAGATTTATAATATTTGCAAAGGAGCATCTTACATCATAAAATAATAGCTATTGTCATCACTAGGTGAAAATGAAGTGTCCCGTGTATCAGTGAGCAGGACACAGGGGGTCAGTGGGTTAATGTGTTCAGTATGGCAATAGGTTTGGCCCAAGGGAAAGATGAAGTTGGGAGGTTAACCCGGGGGCCAAAAGGTCAGGTAACCCCAAAGCACCACTCCAGGCTGAGCCTCAATTCAGCTGTAGACTCTGAGGAGAGACTTCTTCAACCCACACATCACCCTGCATGCAGTTGGGAGCACCAGCTGTTAAGAGGAGCAGCAGAGGGAAAGAGGGAGGGAGAGGTAGAAAGCGCTCAGCTGACAGGATGTGCACCAGTCCCAAGACACTCTTTCACTCCCATCCATCCCACACTCTCTGTAATCAATCACAGTAAGCATTTTTAAAGTTCATTTAAAGCTATTCCTCATAAAAAGTTAGGTTTTATCACTTCCATGCAAGCTTTGTGAAATACTCGGCTTAAATGGTTTTAAATTATACCAATTTCTGAATGAGATCTAGATGGAAAAGCTGAAAAATATTGCGGTCCCCCTTGTGGCAATAAACTCAAGCTCTTCTTTAGCCGATCATAACCTCTTGATAACCCCACCACCGCTGTCATTATGGCTATCACACTAATCATGTGATTATGCGAAGCTTGGCTCCAGCTGTAAACCCACAGCTTTACACCCAGGTCCACTGCCTTGCTGAGTAACTCCAACATATTAAGGAAAACCTAAATACATGCAATGCTGAAGAGATTCTTCATATAAACTTTCCCCAGTCTACACCACAAAGTCACTATCACTTCCCTATTTCTATTATACTGAGTAATCTCTTGCTCTTCCTTTCTCAGGGGAGTTCCCAGGTGCCTGAAATGGACGCAGGGGGTGAAATGTGAGAAGACTGTATCAAAACAGGAAAGATAGCTTGATATGAGGTGTGTTTAATGGTATTGTTCTCAATATATGTTGAGCAAAAGCTCAGCAATGGGATCAGATTCCATTTTTTGAGGTGAGTAAAGCTTACACAACTGGGAGGAGAAAATGGGTTAATTCAAAGGTATATGTTCTGCTTTCTCACAGAACAGAAAAGCAGAATAAAAAGAAGCTAAGTGATCCTTCATGTACTGATAATGAGTTGAAATCAGACCAGAAATTATTTCTATTGTATCTCCCTGAGAAGCTGGGCTTGCTCTTAACAGGTGCCAGTTTTTACTAACCAGCAAAGATGACAAAGTCATTCAAGCTACTTCAGGCGGCGATGGGATGATTTGCCAGCAGTGATTCTCAGGAGGATTCAACGTGGGAATGCTTTTTAACAGCAAGTGAAAACAATTAACTTCACAGAAAGAGTTGAATAATAGCATGCAAGAAAGTATACTACAACACACCTGACAGAGGCGCACAAACAAAGCACTGAATGTACTTTCAGAGGTTCCTGCATGTTCTCAAGTTGAGGAATATATACAATGATAGTCACTGTAATAAGCATTTTGGCACAAGAGTCTTGCAATAGCACTTTCAGAGTGTGGTGTGAGACACAGCTCCCAGTCATTCTCTCAGGCATACAATATGTATGCTGCCACTGACACAAGCTGCATTTCACTCCAGAACTCTGACTGATGGAAAAAAAAGGGTTTTCTCCAGGCAAATAAAATTTCCTTTAAATGGGTAAACAGTGTTTTACTGAAAGTAAACACTGTGGGGTAATTCAGCATAATTACTGTGATGCTTTTACAAATGGACTTGCTGAGTCATGTCCAGAATTTTTTTAAAACAAAATATTAGAAATACTGTTATATTATTACATATAAACAAAACTAGTGGTTAAAAAAGAGCTAACACTCTAGTCTACACCATCTGGGTCACAAATAAGCTTTTCATTTGAGCAACACTCATATTTGCATTTGGTCAATGTTTTTTTCACTGCGCCTCAAAGGTAAGTAGTGTACTCTTTGAGATCTATTATTCTGTTGTAAAAAGAAAAAATATGTGTAGATATACAGTAGTATTACCTGATGTGATGCTCATTGTGCTCATGAACTTGATGTACTTCGAAAAATAAATAAACAGACCTGGTTTTAACTGCAGGACTTTCGAAGAAGTAGGAAACGTTTCAAATTTCTGCCGAGGATAGGGACATTGTGGGGCTCCCTGATAAGATCGCGCACAACATCAACTTTCTGGGCTATATTTCAAGCAGGATGAACAGGAAGACAAAGCTGCCTTTGAAATACAAACACAAGGGAACAAAAAGCCTGAGTCTGCAGTATTTTGATCATATTCTGTTTCAAGATAAAAGCAGGCCTAAATCTGAGTCAGATTCTTCTGATTTTTGCGCTCACAGGATGCAAGTTAAATTCATCTTTTGCCCTAAACTGGTTTTATTATCAGCCATTAATAACATGGATATGAGTTTTAGGTAATCACTGTTGTACTTTAGAGTCTGTGGTTTAAGTAAACATTTTACTTCTTTTTAAGAATATCATCAAACCTTTTAATAAAAGTGCTCCTGGTCCTTCAGAGAAAGCAGAAAAAGAATGGAAGGTTGTTTTTCTCTTTTTTCCAGATATGATATTTTCTTTGCTATGTTGAAATATGGCCGTCTCACAGTTATCGTTGTGCAGATGCATTTGCAGTGGGGTGAAGCAGTGGATTCAGTGTGTGTTGGTGCTGAGGGCCTCAATGTCTGTGTAAACAAAGGCTTACTACCCTCGGAACTGATGGCTATCGACCATCCCAGACACAGGAATGACAGCTCTTATCTCGCATAACGATTTGGTATCTGAGCTACATGTCCATTCGTGACAGCAACTTTATGCAATAGAAACTATATGTCTATATTTCTACAGGAATTTAAAGAAGCTAAATGCAAAACAGACATAGTAGTTTGTAAACAGTCCCATTACATGGTTGACACAGCTCCACCATCTTGTTTGTCCTATCATTGTGATAGATGGCTGTGTGAGTTCTTGTTGTTCCTCACCCCGCTGCCAGCTTTACACATCAGGAAACGAAATTCAAGTGCTGCATGTAAAAAGGAACTTTGTGTGTGTGTGTGTCAGGGGGTCACTGCTTTCCCTGACCAATGGATTCCTGCAGCGTGGGAGGCAACGCACAGGTCAATCCAACATAAGAAGATCATAGAATACTTTGTAATCACACCGTAACCTGCAACTAAATGCCAAATACAGAGATTGGATCTGAGGAACAGTGTAATTAGAAATCATCAGCAAACTGCTGAGTTGTGAAGTAAAATATGATCTGAAGGCAGGCACATCTGGCTGCAGATGTTATGACTGACCATCACTGCCCTATGTCACAATTAATGATTCTAATTTTTCATGTTTCTTGAATTGAGTTTTTAATTGTATTGATATTTCTGTAATTGATTCTCTGACATATCCATGCACACAGACCACTTTTATAAGTGTTTATTGTGTGTGCTATTGTGTAACAGTTACGGATTGAGCTGCTTCCATGTCTTCATCTGGGCTCTTTTAAAATAGATCTAAATCTTAAGAATCTTATTTTCCTCATTAAATTATGGTTAGAAATGAGAAGCAAATGTAAGGTTAAGATGACGAGATGCAGAAATTAGACACACAAGGGATTTTTGCCGTCTTGTAGGTGAAATTGTATGAGCTATAATGTCAGTTCCAAGCAACAGAGGAAAATTTTTTGCAACAGCATCCAACAAATATGTTTGATGGTAGTGATTTGAAAAGATGTTTTCTCATCATTGATGAAAGAGCATCTAAAAGCCATCAATGTTCCTGTACATGCAGATTGTTAAGGTTTTAAGGAAATATGTGAGTTTACAACGAGAAAAATAGCATTGATGGCACAATTTTACTAACTGCTACTTCACTTGTTTGTTTTCATTTAAGCTACTTTATTTCTTCTTCTCCACCACATCTAAGAGTGAACTGCTTCCCTTTTTCTTTGAAGAACAAGATTTTTTTTTCTTTTTTCAATACAGAACTTATACATTTAGAAATTAAATAATACTTCATACCAGTAAAGCTAAAACAACCAGTTGGTTTTCTCTCTTTTGACAAATTGGGATGGCATTTCTCACAATAATTCACATTAACATGATTTTTACCGACAAAACAATCAGACAGTAAAACAAAAAAATAGTCAGCATATTACTCCATAATCAAAATACTCTTTATTTGCACTTAAGATACAAAACACTTTCACTTAATTCCAACTGTATTAAATCCATCTTGCATTAATGAAATAATGATGTAACAGCGTATTGTACTGTATAGTTCAGTAGTATAACTTGGACATTTTCTGTGCATTCTAATATAAACA